>JBBMFX010072201.1:0-10507 GCA_037832545.1 Rhabdalestes septentrionalis
AGAGAGGGAGAGAGAAAGAGAAAGAGAGAGAGAGAGAGAGAGACAGAAGCAAGATAGAAGCATGCTGGGAAATCAAAGAAGGGGTACGACACAGACCACTGCCCAATTCAGAGAGGAAATGGAAAAAAGAAAAGAGGGGAAATAAGTGGAATATTTTTAACTCGGGCAGAAAAAGGCCAAATTAAAGCTCTGAGTGCAGGACTCTGTTCACTCATCCCCAAAAAATGTATGAGCTGGGCCCCACACATCAAACACACCCGGCCCCGGCTCCGCCTGAGCACCCCCGCTCTGCCCTCTTTATCTCGCTCTCCCCTCAACTTCTCTCCCTCCACCTCCCTCTGTCTGCCACTCTCTCTGTCCTCACACACACACACACACACACACACACACGCACACACACTCTTCTGCACTGCCGTTTCCCTTTGACGGAGGAAGACCCTTTAATGGACCACATATTTCAAAAAGCAAGAAATGGAGTAGGGAGGAAATTTCGAACAGAGTGTGTCGAATTATGTGATTAAATATGTGACTAGCTCTGGGTCAGGAAACACAACCGTGTAGCTAGCATGGTCCTATCCGCCCCTCTCCTCCGTCCCTCTTCATCCTCCTCTCCAGAGAGTCACCTCTGATTAGAACTCCCTTTAATATGTTTCTGCACTAGGGGCTGATTGCAGCACACACTTTGATGATTCAATCACAATTAAAGTGCTGGCTAAAGCTAACACAGCCTGCTCTGCTCACCTCTCCGTGGCCCTCTGAGTGTGTGTGTGTGTGTGTGTGTTTAATGATAATTGTTCCAAAGGGATGAATGGCACTGATCCAACACCACTGGCCTGCTGCAGGGTTAGCCGCTGAGCTACATGTGCCACGGTCACACAGAGAGGTCAGCAGGTAGGAGATGTTAGCTCATGCCTTTGAAACTTCACTCCTGATTCCACGTGATGTTGTTCAGGCCCCGCCCTGAATCTGACATATCCCCTTCCTTAATTCTGACTCTGTCCCGACTCCGACCTGATTCGACTCTGATTCTGATAAGACTCCGCCTCAGTTCTGTCCTGACTCCATCCCCGGTTCTGTCCTGATGTTGCCCTGATTCTGTCTTGACTCCATTGACCGTCCTTATTCCATTTTAACCTCACCCCAATTCTGTCTTGACACCATCCTGATTGTATCCTGATTCTATTCTGATTCCACTCTGACTCCACTCCAATTCCGCCCTGGTCCCACCCCAATTCTGTCCTGTCTCCGTGCTGATTCGGTCTTGAAGTTCCATTATAACTCCAACGTAATGTCCTAACTATTCCCTAATTTAGTTTTAACTCCATCTTAATTCATCCCTGACTGTCTTGACTCTTGTTTCTTAACATTGCCTACATTTTTTCTTCACCATGATTCTCCCATGGGTTTGCCCGGGATGCTGTTTCTGACTGCTTTAATTTTGTACCAACCCTCAAATTTGTGACTTGTGTTCTGTTTGTACCTCAGTGTCTAGCTATATTTCTGTCTGTAATCCAGGTGTTTCCTTGGAAAGTCTCACATGTGGTTCAGAAAAACACTAAAGTTCATGTATATATGGTCATAGATTCCTGTGAGTATCTGTTGAGATTTCCTCGTCCTGTCTTTGAGAATGGAACATTCTGTGAAGTGTGTGTCTGCGTGTGTATCCCAGATACTGAATCAGTGGCTAGTGTGTGTGTGTTAGCAGAACTTTCTACACTCATAGGAGAGCAGAGTGTGCGTGGGTGTGTGCGTGAAAGCCTGTGTTGGATGTGTGACTCACTCTCGCGTCCGTAACTTTAAACTCTCGGAGGATGTACTGGGGCATGTTGTACTCGGCCATGGGGTCCACAACAAAGTACTGGGACCGGGCAGAACGCTCCGCCGGCCAGTACTGATGGCACTTTTCCTGTGGAGACACACACACACAACTTGCAGTGTTATTCCTAGTTTACAGTTTAACCCTTCAGATTTTGTAACAGTTCCACCCGTTGCTGTGTGAGTTTTCTTGCTCTTGCGCCGGTGTTCCAAACTAATGTTCCACAATCTGATAATTTGTGAAATGTTCTTGTATTCACTCTGGCTGAGCCGCCTGACTGAACAGCAGCTAAACATCTCTTCAGAAACATGATGCTCCCCTCAAAGTTGGCATCACTTGTTTGACAGGATGATTGATTGTTGTGCACGAGCTACAGGGTAAGGGAGCATTTACAGGGAGAGTCTTACAGTTATTAGTTTCAGAGACAGTCTTACGGTCATTAGTTACAGGGACAGTCTTACAGTCAAGTGGGGGGGGTTTGAACATGTGGTCATCAAGTTCACAGGTTTTACCTGCAAGGCATCTACCACCAAGCTGTGGTTGCTATGGTTACAGTACCATGGTTGTGATGAATGAATAAGGGAGAAGATTAATTCTGGATGAAGACAGATTAAAAAGGCTGGAACTGAGACAATGGCTTGGCTGTATGATTTACTGATGTTCCATTGATGCATGTGAAGTATGCCCAAGAGTTAAAGACTTCTTTTACAGCGTTGAAAATGTGTGTTTCTTTATTATGTGCGCTGTGCTCTTTAGTGTCCTCATTTTAGTATCCATCGTCTTTCTTTTTACAGTATTTTGTTTAGTTCAGCATTTTTGGAACTGTACAAGCTTTCCCCGATATCTCATCCTGTCATTAAGGTTCAGATTAAGGTCCATTATCTTACTTTCAATCAAAATAGAGCTTCCTCCTTCTCATAATAGTATTTTTTCCTTGATGCCTTATTCAGTAAAGACGAATTCTGAGTATTGTGCTCTCCACTTGCTCTGTGAGGCGTCAGGATTTGGGGATTTGATTAAACAGGTTAATTACTGAGCCAAAGCACGGCAGACCAATAAGTGGAAAGGCAACACAGCAGGTTTCGGCTCTGGGATGTTGGAGTTCCAGACGTCCACACTCACCCTGCCCATCTCCCTCAGCTTGGTCAGCATCACCACGATGGTGGAGTTGTTCTCCCACAGCATGCGCCAGAAATCCTCCGTAGTCTCGGCTAACGGGCCCTGCGTGGCTATATAGGCCCTCTGCTGCCTGCACACAAGCCAGGAGATCATTAAAACATACCCACACATACAGCTGTGGAACATAATAGGAGATTGCTGCAAAAATGTTCAGTTTCATGTTTTATTTTTTATAGCTGCAAGTACTGAACTGAACAGATTTGCCTTAGTTTTTAAGAACTGCCGACAACCTTTTTCCTCTTTTCAAAATAAAAATATTGTATTTTTAAAGCATCATTTTAAAGGACATGACGGAACATGACAATAAGAGAAATGATGCAGAATTTGTGATTTAGGTGATCAGTAATCAGTACCTCATAAAAGCAGAATGAGGTGCTTGTGTAGGAATTTAACAGACACTGGCATGGTATGGTTTCAGACTCATGGAGATGCAGATTTAAAAATAAACTGCAGTGTCTATATTGCACACCAGTATCACACAGTTCCTCTTGCCAGTAAAGCAGCAAAACTACACCTTGAGAATAACAAAGGCAGGCTGTAACTATGAAGGAATACTGCTTTGAACAATGCAGTGAAGGCTGGAGTGAAAAAAGAGGATGTCACATGAGAAATAAATGGACTCAGAGGGTCAGATGAGGAGAAGACCATTCTCAAGATGAATGCCTCTTTTGTTGGAGTCTCGGAATACAGAATTTTGATCAAAATCAGCGATTCAATTCCACTGGCTACACTAGAACTGATAAAAGAATACAATAAATCATTTGATTAATTATTAATATTATTAATCATTCATATTATTAAAAAATATTAGGTAACTATTATGTGTTCATTTTCTAAAATTATAAAACTAAAAATGAAGACTAATTTTAAATATGAAAATGTAAAAATGGGCAACTTGTTGTTCTTTTTGTTTATATTCCTCTACTGAGCAAAAGCTAGTTTTCCAAGTGTGGTCAGAGCGCCAGTGTACCTGTATCCGTCGATGAAGCTGGAGTTGATGTAGTCAGATCCCTCCAGCCCTCTGATTGGCTGAAGGCACACCCGAGTGGTTTCGTACGGCATGATATTAACAAGGCGGTTCTTGAACTTGTTACAGGGTAGGTTGGCACTTATGAACCTGGAGGTGTGGGCCTTGGAGTTGGCCAGTCGCTAAAAGAAGAAAAGGGGAATTGAGAGAGTTAGAAAATGATTAAAATAATTAGAAAATAATTTTATTGCTTATCTGTGTGTGAATTTATTATTATTTATTCTGCATCTATGTATGATCACGTATAAGGCTTTGCGATTTAGGGTGAAAAATTGTAAGGCGCACAAGGAATTATTATTATAAATAGCACACCACTTGCATGCCTACATACACACACACACACATTTATTTTCTTCTGAGTTTTCAGTACATTGTGAAGCGTGCTGCAATAGTGATGTGCAACAGCATAATGGTAAGATGGTATTTCGTCCATACTTTGATGCCCTAACACCACAGGAGGTCATTCTTTGAGCTAAACTTAAATTCACAGTGGGCATTTTATTTCTTATTTTATTTCAGCATTGATTAACCAGGAAAAAGTCCCACTGACATCAGAGACCTCTTTTACACAGAAGTCCTGGCCAAGTGGCAACATCACAACCCAGTTAGAATAAAAGTTAGCAACTACGGTACATCTCCAGGTCCAACAGAATAAATCTCAACTGATCCAAAAAAACAATCCAAAGAGAATTTTAAGTTTTAAAGTGCCATGCAAATTAATTCCAGTCAGAAGGAGCACACTTGGAATGCCATTTTCCCACTCTTTGTGTGAGTCCTGCTTTAGGACTCTTGATGTGAGTGTTGTGGGGATGTTTCAGCCACATGTGATTAATGTATGTGTCCAGCTGCTTAGCTATGAGCTGTAATGAGTTATAGATGCTTGCTGACCCTGTTCCTGGTGAGAAACCTGTCAACACCCATTCCTTTCATGACCACTTCTACACACAGACACTTCGCTCGCCAAGCCACAGAAGCTCCATGAGAAATGGTGAAATGAGTCGCTGTCAACTCTGATATAAGCACACCACTGTTCTCTCGCTCTCTACTCTCCAACACACTTGTTTTAATACAGTGTCAGACAAAACATTGTCCCATAAATATTATACCTATGTCCTATATATTTTAAAAATACATTTTCTTCTGAACAAAACAGTAACGTTTAACCCTTAGCTATTTCTAAATGTAACTACAGAAAATGTTCTATAAATACTTAAAATACCTGACTGTTTATTTAGCATTAGTAGTAGCACACTATTCAGCCACAAATCTCACAATGTTGGTTCTGAAGAGACACATCAGTTCACTTAATGTTGATCACCAATAACTAAATACTGCACTGGTTTATTTATCATTATACACAAACTAATTTCTAAGCCTAAATCTAACACTACTATCACAACAAAACAATCATTTGTTACAAAAGAAACATGGAGTAAACACAGTGTCAGATGGTCCAAGACATTGTATGTTTTTCAGTTTTCCTTACATTGTGAGGACACTCTTTTCCTGAATGTGTGTGAAACCACCCACACACACGCACGCACGCACGCACGCACACACACGCGCACACACACGCGGACACACACGCGGACACACACGCGCACACTCTGTCTCTCAGGGCACCTGCCCCCAATGCCCCCCATGTCATGATCCAAATTAAGGCCTGTACCCATCCATTAACATCAGAGCAGCTACACTGGGCCCGACTCCTCTCTGTTTCTAGGTCAGCTGTCTGAGAGAATCCGATCCTGTTACGGGACGAGTCAGGCGAATCCACAGACTCTCGCTCTTTATTTCTCTCTCGCTCGCTCCTCTACGTCTCTCTCACCTCTCTCTCTCTCTGTGTTTCAGTCTATTCACCCTGCCGCCGTCTCTGTTACTCCCTGCTGTACCTCTCGAGTGTGTCAGTGTGCGTCTCGCCCCTCCCTGCACCAAAGGCCCACTCCGGGCTGGCGGCTGGCTGCATGCCAACACTTCCCTTTGACTCTCTTTCAAAGAAGCACCTGGAAGGGCATGAAACGCAGTGGAGAAGGGGGCCAAGCATGCAGCAGGCGGCCAGAATAATGAAACAGACACAAACGTACACTCACGCTTATGCATATGCCATCACACACACACGCACACACACACACACACGCACACACACACATGCGCGCACACACACACACACACACACACACACACACACGGGCTGGCAGGTTCGGCAGCCCAATGAATCCTGAGGTGATAAACAAGGGAGGAGAAGAGTACAAAGGTACATGAACCTGAATGCACTTCTACAAGCAGTTAACTCCCCCCAGCAGACCCCTACACACCCCTCATCACCTCCTCAACACAAGGGGAAGGAGTGTCAGACTAGGGCCTGTGGAACTCAGAGAAAGTTAAAAAAAAAATCCCAAAGAACACTGAGCCAATGAAGCAAAATAAAGAGAAAAAACTGAAGTTGCTACAAGCATCCACATAATTCCACGTGAATAAAATACATATTTTACATCTCAATTGCTGCAGAAAGTACATTCGTAGAAAAAATGGATCTATATGATGCCAAAAAGGACAATAGCAGTTCTGTGTAATGTCCTGTTTAAAAGAGCCTTCAAATAACCATTCACATGGCCTATTCCATGGAAAGTGGAATTTCAATAAAAGAGCTTGATGTGGTACATACAGCTGTGTGCAACAATGATTTTCTTGTACAGTTTCCAAATACTATGTGACCTGTTAATGCTAGTAGAACCAGTGAAGAAAAAGGAGCAGTTGATTCCAGATGATCAGGCGGTGATCAGTATAATGGTGGTGCTGAATGCTGAATGGCTGGAACTCCTTTATCTAGGCTCCTTGAATCTTTAGACACTTTGCAGCCTGTCAGTAAAACATTTGTTCACATTTCTTTCATGTAATCTCCTCAGTGTGACAAAGATCAGACAGTCTGACAGAAAATAGGATTTTTGCACCAATATGGTGATTCAAAGGTGATCACAACCTTGAATGTAATATTCTCCCACCGTTAATGACATTTATGATTTAATTTTGAAATGAGGAGGACACAAAAATGGTCAACAAATCACATCCCAAAAAAATCGAGAACGTCTACATTGGAAACAGCAAGTCTGCTCATCAAGTCAAGACATAAATAAACTGACTAACGACTGTGAACCATGACTAACAGCGTGAGAGGAGTGTTTATAGTGGAAGATTTTTTTAATTCACAGCTCCACTGTCTCCCTGGTTGTTCTATGTGTTTGTGTTTTTTGACAGATTATAAACCTTGTTATGGCTGTTATGAGTTTTTATGGGCTAGTTGTTGTTGTTGCTAGGTTACAGCCGAATAAGGCGTTCCTTATTCAGTCGGCGTTCCATCACTGGGAGATATCAGCATTCATGAATTGCATCTCAGCCAAACACATTATAAGGAACTAAGTGTGATATAACTTAAAAGGGCCCTTAATTGTGCCAAAACACTTCACTGAAATTAGAGGATTTGTGTTGAACTGGTTTCTTAAAAACTCCCAAATCAAATCGTCTTGAGATCTGAAACTCACAGCCCTAATAGGAACCTGAAGGATGAATTCTCTTCAGTGTTCAGGACCACATGCTCCACCCTGAGATGCTGTAAAGGCCACATCTCCATCTCTCCTCTGCTTATTTATCACCATCAGCTATTAATTACAGCCCACTCCCATCCTCCCGCCTGAGTTATTAACACAACACCAACTTTCAGCCCAGTTACGTCATCTTCATGCACTCCACTGCGTTGAAAAAAGAAAAAGACAAATAAAACGTCTTCCCAGGAGATGACAATCATGCCCGTCCTTTGTCTAACAGACGCATTCCTCCGTTGCAAGGAGTAATTTAACAAATAATTACATGCTGTAGTACAGCATGGTGTGCACATTCAGGTCAAGAGCCGCTCTGGTGGGAGTGGGCTTTAATGGGTTTTAGTCATGTAGCTCACCGCAGGGTGTCAACTGCTCCTCGACGCTGAAACAGGGACCAGGCTTATATAAGCTTGGGCGCAGATGACAACATCTGCATTCTACAGTGGTAATGAAACCCGGGGTAAGGACAGAACTTGGCCGTTTATACCGCTGTGGGTCAGAACCCAGACAGCAGCTTTTGAGAGAAAAGTGCTTCTTCAAGTGGGATTGGCTCCTGATTGGCTAAATGACCAGGTGCTGACCAGTTTGGGCTTCCCTTCGTCAGCTAAAATGGTGTGAAATGAAAACCTCATTTATCAGAGGTGGAGTACACATCATAACACTGTTATAAATTACAGAAAACTGCATCTCTTTTTTTAATGGAAGTACTGCATATTGTGTTTTGAACCATCATTACTCTGTGTTCTGAATGGTCAGAATAGTTAGTGTGTTTTTGAATGGCCATTGCTGAGGGTTCTGAATGGTCAGTGCTGAGTGTTACCTTGAACTCGAGCTCCATGCCTGTAACGTGTTCTCCCGGCTCCACCTGAGCCAGTTTCTGGATGTAGGAGAAGAGGCTCCGGGCGGCCACCTCCGTGTTGCCGCAGGCCACAGCCTCCAGCAGCGCGTCGTGGATGAAGCTGTACTGGTCCTCCGTCTGCACCATGTAGTTCCTCTGAGCGCGCATCAGCGTCACATGACCATAGATGTCCACTGTCTTCTCGTGTTTAATGCGCTCCAGCATGGCGTCGATCACGATGAAGCACCCGGTTCTTCCCACTCCAGCACTGAAAACACACACACACACACACACACAAACACACATACATACACATAAACACACACACACACAAACAGAGTTGTCAGTATAGGGTGTGTGCTCATACATATTTGATTAAAACTATTTGTTTATAAAGCTTCGTTGTTGATAGTAAAAACTAAATGATCACAACCCTGCACTTTACTGATCATAGAGATATGTTTATATACTTTACAAATAGATGTAGCTTTGTTCTGTATATTTGTATTACCATAGTTTAGTCTTTCTCATTCTCCCTGTCTCTCTTTTCCTCATGTCATTTCAATTCATTTAAACTTTTAAAGCATGTCCTATTTAAAAGATTGATACTCAGTTCTGGGAATGAGTTCTGACTGGTGACCTGCTACAAAAACACACACTGTTCTAGCACCTGTGCACCTCAGCTAGAACTGGAGTCTAAATTTAGCCCCCTTTTTCCCCAGTGGAACTTCTAAATGAATGTTGTGATAAAATTAATTGATAATGCCTAAAAATTCTAGGCCAATTATATTATATTATTTAAGGCAGGAGAGTACAGTCCTCTGCCAGACGCTGAAATCAGTGGCTATCAGTGGCTATCTGAAGCTATATAACACTGTCATTCGAATTCTATAGAAAATATAAAGTCCTAACCTGATCTGCTAATGGCACGATTATGTCGATGTAGTGGGATTTAAATGTTCCCAAATGTGTGGGGGGTGGGTGGGGGTGGTTGGGGGTGGGGGGGGGTCTGACCTGCAGTGGGCGATGATGGGACCTGCATCTGGTGGGTTGCAGGTCTTCACCCTCCTCAGGAAGGCCAGGAAGGGTGTGGGATATTCGGGAACGCCATGGTCCGGCCATGCCGTGAACTGGAACTGACGTACCTCCCGCTTTTCACTAGAGCCATTCTGCAGAGAGACAGAGAGAGAGACACAGACAAACAAATAAATATGTACAATAATGTGTACAATATTCCAGTAAGAGATAATATAGGTACAGTGATACAGATGACAGGGTGATTGACAGAATTATCAGAGGGTCTATTTGAGTTCCAGAGCTTGTGGACCAGCAAGAGCTGGTTAAACAGGACAGGCCTGTGGAGCTCAGCCAGACCTCCACTTGGAGCTTCACTCTCCTCAGTCTCACATCCAGCACTCGGCTGCCAAACACCAACCATCTCATTAATATTTAGAAAATGAACAAATCTGTTACATCTTCTCACGGGCTGGGGAAAATGTGTGGTTGGTGGTGGGGTTTGAAGGTTGTGAATGTTTGGGAACTGTTGGAGTGACCAAAAGTCATGTGGACATCAGAGATTCTATGACAGTTTGCAGCAGTGTGTATAAAGCATGAGGTGTATAGAATGTATAGTGTTTGGAATTTGTAATGTGCACAGGGTGCATAGTGTGTATGAAGTGTGCAGAATACATAGAGTGTAAAGAGTGTGTACAGTAGGTAGAGTGTTTAATGTGTGTAGTGTGTAAAGTGTAGAGACTGCATACAGTGTGTAGTATGTAGAGTGCATAGTGTGTATGAAGTGTGTGTAGAGTGTAGCGTGTGTAGTGTGTACACCACTCATCTGTGTCATCCAAAGACCACACACCCTTATTCAACACCCTTACTCAACACAGCACTCACACACTTCACAAACACTTCATGAGAGTCTCCTTCAGTCACCAACACGTCTGCTGCAATCTAATGATGGAGTCGGCGCTCTCTCTCTATCTCTCACACACACACACACACACACACACACACACACACACACACACACACACACACACACACAC
>JBBMFX010072212.1:0-10507 GCA_037832545.1 Rhabdalestes septentrionalis
GTCCTAATTTTTTCACATGACTGTATATATAGTATTTTTTCATATATATCATATACTACAATTCAGCTGGCCCTCAGAAATTACTATCACAGCTGCAGATTATAAAAGCATGATGTGATATTATTAGGGCTGTTAAATAGTTATAAATAACTATTTATAAATTACAAATAAATTGTATTTATAACTTGGCATCCCTATCTCAGAACCCCCCCACTTTTGGGAAGCTTGATACGCCCCTGGGTGTGGAATTCTGAGTGGTGGGAAAACATTTATTTTAGGCACTTTGCAAACATTTGTTCCTGTTTCTTTTATTAAATCTATACAATGTGTAAAAGACAGCTTGCAGGCATAAAGGGTTATTTTTGCACCAGCAAGGTAATTCAAAGCAAAAAAATGAAAAAATTAGGGACATATCTCATTTTTGTCCAGCCAATTTGAGAGCCAATGCTTTGTGGTTTATTGGCTTTATGTTTCTTCTGTGCCCCCACACTCCCTCTGGAAACCTTATTTTAAAGAGTGTAAACAAATAAGTGCTTTGTAATGGGCGCATTTGTAAGAGATGTGTCCTAACAGGAGGCTCAATCATAACTGTTGTCAGAATCTTTTTTAAGAAGGCCTTTTTAAACCAGTCTGGGGTAGAATGTTTGTTTGAAGTATAGCCATGCTGAACAGTGGCTCACGGCCGGCTGACAGGACAAACACCGAGCATGAGGTGAGTCAGAGAGAAGCTAGTTATGAAATGGCCTTGACTGAGACCAGGCTGAGATTTATACTGACTTGAATGAGCTCACAGTGTGTGTGACTTCAACACTTTGGCCACAGTGAATCATCTGCTCTGTGCTGGGGGATAAGCAGAGAGCTGCTGCCTCGTACAGCCTGAAAAGAAAAGTGAGAAAAGGGCTTTAAAGCAGGGGCAGCCAAATACTTAAGAGGCAAAGTGAAGAGTTCGTTTTTGTCATAAGGACAAAGCAATGTACAAATAAAGAAGGTAGGTCAGTTTGGTTTACAATCAGATTAACATTCTATAATACCAATAACAAACACATTTTGTAATTAGAACATTAAAACAAATATAAATTTACAAGAGCAATGAACATTATTATCATTGTAATTATATTGTTAATAAATATATTTTCAGAATACATTAGAGGGGTCAATCAAATATTGGTGGGCCGATCAAACATATAAATGCCACAAAAAAAGTCAGAGCTTAATTTTTACGTGGAAACTCAACAGTAATTCTGGGAATTTTTTTTATTTTTTTATTTTTTAAACAAGTAGAAGGTTACAAGGACATATGGCAACAAAACAACACATGTACATGACATAAAATGGCATCGTAACATTAACAATAGTTCCAGAGGGCAGACAATATTGTATACATGTTGACAGAATGAGGAAATTATTAGACATATTGAAAATAAACAGGAGGGACAAGAGTGACTAAGTTCATATGTGTGTGTGAGGAAGGGCCGGGGAGATGAAAGTTGGATCACATGGAAGGGGGTGTATGGGGAAAGGAGTAGTTTCTTTGTTTATTTATTTTCATGTATAATAATAATAATAATAATAATAATAATAATAATAATAATAATAATAATAATAATAATAATAATAATAATAATAATTTGGACCGCTGGAATGGCTCCCTGAGCACCCAGTGATGGTCTATGGTGCAGACCCGTCCCTGCCCAAGGTGTGTCATGATTAGAAAAGCTTCCATCCCACTTCCTCTTATGTATTGCTATGTAATAAACAGATAGGGAGGTATATGAGGGTATGAAGTTGAGACTGGATCTCAGGCACAAAGGGTCAGTTCATGTCTGTAAGTAGGTAAGGAAAGATGACCAAGGGGAGGGTGTATATTGAGTGTTGTATGTGTTGGGAGTCGAAATATGATCTGTTAACAGAGTTTTCCATTTAGTAATGTGTACTGAGTTCCTTGATTTCCAGTTCATGAGGATTTTTTGCTTGGCGATAGTTAGTTCTGCTTGCAGAATTGTATTTTTTATGATGCTTAGGTCGATTGCAGATGTATCTGCCAGTATACATAGGGAAGGGGATGTGGGATGTGACATACAAAGACGGTAGTGAGTAAAGTTTACTGAGAATCGTTTGATGGGAGTGTAACGTCAGACAGTGTGAATGCATGTGTCTGGGCTGTTTGGCATACAGTGAGAACAAATATCAGAGCCAAAAGCCATTTTAGACAGTTTCTGTGCAGTGAAGGGAAATCGGTTTTAGATGTAGGTTGATATTTGTGCTCGTAAGAAAGATGTTTTTGCAGATTTGGGTCCAGAAGACAGCACCAGGTGTAATGGACAAGTCTGATTCCCGTTTGTGAAATGATAGGTTTAAAGTTTTTTCTGATTGTGATATAATTTTATATATCTTGGAAAGAATAAAAAATTGGGTGAGGTTATGTTTATCGATTCTGAAATTAGTGGGGGGATGTCTAGGTTAGCTGTCTGGATATACATTTTCCTTGTATAATTGATTTAATCTGTAAGTATTCTAAGAAGTGTTTACTCTCGAGGCCGTGTTTCTGTACCAAATAAGCATATGAGGCCAGTCTTTTGTCAGAGACCTAACATCTACTGCTCCACCATTGAGAGTCTCCCTGGTCTACTGCTGTACAGCAGAGGACAGAAAGAACCTACAACGGGTGGTGAGTACAGCAAAGCGGGTGGTTGCGACCACACCACTATTCTGTTCTATTCTACTGTATTCAATTCTATTCTACATACACAATTCATTGTAAAACAACACAGACTTGCCTTTTTTTTTAAA
Organism: Rhabdalestes septentrionalis; assembly: GCA_037832545.1. Taxonomy (NCBI): domain Eukaryota; kingdom Metazoa; phylum Chordata; class Actinopteri; order Characiformes; family Alestidae; genus Rhabdalestes; species Rhabdalestes septentrionalis. Next base: position 2,791 of record JBBMFX010072212.1, read on the forward strand.
GGAGATGTGAGCTTTCCTTCTGTCCTGTACTTAGTGAATGGTTTGCTTCTTGTCCTTGTCTCAAACTCTGCTAGCATATGTGTCAGTTTCAGCGTCAACTGGAAAAATGATCAGAGGCGTGGAAGCCTGAGGTGTGGGTGCGGTGTGTTCTCAACAGACGTGTGAACAGGCTTGCTAATGAGTCTGCTCTCCTGAAAACACCAGTGGAATAACGGAGCTTTTAAGTTCGCAGGGGAAAACGGGCCGGGTCATCCAGCTAATAAATTAGCACCACAGCTGTCCTGGCGTAAGCATTTACAGTGACAGGAGAGGCGCAGAGTCCCTCAGTTTGCACCAAGCAGGATTTTCTGGTTAGCAAAACATGAAGTGTTGGTTTGAGCTTTGTGAGTGTGAAGTTTGCAGCAGAACATTATGGAAAGCAGATCTTCATATATGAATATATTCATACATTCATATTTGTATTCCCCTAAATAACAGCATCCCTTCCATGTTTCACTGCAACTCACTTGTTTTGCTGAGTCCTACGGTGCTCTTCTGAGCAACATCAGCGTGCTCTTCTAAGTATTCCTTCCATCAGACCTTTCAGAAGGTCCTACCACATCATTTTCTGGGCTCAGACACACTGAAATAATTTCTGAACAACTGAGGCCTGCTGAGAAATCTTTGTCCAGCACTTAAGCCTAATCTTTTGAGGGGATGCTACTTATGATTATTGTTGTTCGTGGTGGTGTTATTGTTTTGTTATTGTTGTTTGTTTTTGTTGTCAATATTTTTATTATTGTTGTCTGGTAATTATTGTTTATGTTTAGTTGTTGCTATTATTGTGATTGTTATTGTTCATGTTTCTTTTATGGTTTTTGTTTTGCAGTTGTCATGACAGTTCTCATTATTGTCATTGTTTTACTTCTATTCCATGATGTATCTGCAATTTGAAATTGGATGGTGCTGTGATGCAATTAGTGTGATTATTGAAAATTCACTGACAATGGTCTAGACTGGATTGGACCAGTTTCAAACAGAATAATCACAGTCAGTGGGGTTTGGGCATGGGGCCAGAAATCATCCTGTTCAGTTTGATCCAGGCTTGGGCTTTACTGTACATAACTGTGTTCTGTTTAACATCAATAAGTGATATGGGACATTTTCTCACAGATCATGAGAAAGGTCCATTATCTAATCTCATCCCAGATCCCAGTTTAAGACCTTATAATACTCTTTAATTTGATCTCAATTTGTCTCATGTAATCAGATATTCAGAGAAACCATTTGATCTAAAGGAAACCTGGTCGCCTTATAAAATAGCCTTAACAACATCTGAAATGTGTTATAGTGATCAAATTCATGTACCAAACTCAGACATTTTACAGAGAAGGAAACTGAGAAGCTGATAAGAACAGTCTGTCTTAAGTTAATATATTATTTGGTCCTTATTTCTCCTAAAGGGAGAGAAGTAAGTCAAGCTTCAATAATCACCAAAGTAGATGATGATTTATTTCTGATGAGACAAAGAAAATGCTTTCCTCCAGGTAGAGTGCCAGGAAGTCTAGATCTTCCGTCTAGAAATTACACCACACCACTTAATAGCTTAATTAGCAAAATTCTAACTGGCGCTCAGAAACCTTCATTTAGGTCTAGTTTTAGCTGCATTAGTCTCTTAGCAAAGCAAAGCAAACTTTAGATATTTCAGACTATTTTATTTTTCACTTAGAGGTGAGGGAGAACATGCCTACATTTTAATTGCTAAACCATTTGTGAGAGATAATATCAGCATCTTCTGCTAATAAGCTCGAATAGAGAACTTGCAAGAGATCTGTTGGCAAGCACTAGTGCTAGCATGTGTGGTCGAACTAGGTGCCTCTCTATGGACTGTAGATGTGCTTTTTTATTGTGGCGGGACAGCGTGTCTCCAATGCCCTCATTATGGGCTGAATTAGCGCCCCGTGCAGCCCTGATCAACCCCCTGGCGTGCAGCGGCCCGGCCAGCCCTTCCTTCCCCACCTTCCCCACAACATTGTCTCTTCATTCCTCTGACAGCTCCCTCATTTCTCCATTACAAATTGCCGGCGGCTCCCCTCGGCATGTATCATGGGCCGAGGAGCCAGCGCCCCATCGCAGCCGCTTGGGCCCCTTCATTTATTACCCAGTTTGTTTGCACTCTTATCCACGGCCTTGCCTGGCCGAGCCATCCATCACACATACATCTGCCCACTGCCGACCCGCCTCCGACGCCTGCCGGCTCTCGGCATCTCCTCTCCTCTCTCTTTCCCTCTCTCTCTCCTCTCATCACTTTCCCTACATTCAGAGTCATACGCTCAGTCTCAAAAGTTTGGATACACCTCTGTATTCACAAAAATATTTTTAGAGGAAAACATTACACATTACACATAATGTTTTTTGGCAGTATTAAGCACACTGTACAACAAGCTTCTCCTGGACTTAACTGAGCTCAGTTTAGCATCAATATGAGATTCTGATCATTTTCTCTTAAACTCCTTATATTCAGCTTCAGAGAAGAAACATTCCTCTAATCTCAGCCTGATCTCGATTTAAGATCTTAAAATGCTCATACTTTTCTCTCATTGCTCTGAACTTTATTTGTCTCAAATCATCAGACATTCAGATAGAAGATCAAACAACTTCAGTTTCTGTTGGTGTTTATTTCTCCTACTGATGGAGTTCAGGAGTAATAAATTGGACTTCACTAATCTCTAAATAAGATTATGTTTTTCTGATGAGACAAAACTGAACAGCCGAATCATTCTCTAAGAAATGTCATTTTGTGATTGTGATTTTAATCCCATATGAGCCTATCCTATCAGACTTTCAGTTATAAATTACCAAGTTAATAGCAATGCTAATTACCTTAAAAATTGTGGTAGACAGTTTGGATAAGAACATCAAGATTCACCTCTTCTCTGAAAGCAGTGTGTAAGTCAAGTAGCGCCTCCCATCTCATCCATTTATACCCAGACTTACAGATGTTTGGTTCCACTGTAACAGATGCCCACCAATAATTTCCCATACTGGGCTGGTGGGTTGGAAATATCATGCAGGGCTGCTGTCACAATCGTCTTCAGTTCTGTAAGTTCTATAAGGATTTTGCTTTCTGTTCTGTACGCTAAAGTGGACAATTATGAGTCAGCTACAGTGAAAAGTGAGTGGTTGCCTAGCAAATACTGCTTAGCTGAATGATAAGGCTATATAAAAATAAATGTCACAAATTACAGAGTGGACAGGATGCTTCTTAACCAATCAGATCGTGCCATAAGAATAATTACGGCTGTCCCCACTTCTTTAATATCCATCCCTTTTATAGACCACCTTCTGATGGGACAGAATGGAGGAGAGCAGTACTCCTCCCTTCTGTCCCATCAGAAGGTGGTCTATAAAACACAGGTGTTCCACAGCTGGATGCTCACACTGTTGCCGCTTAGCTAAACGGCCATTAATCACATTCCCAGTTATCAATATGCACTCAGTGTTGTGTTCTAATCTCTCAGCTGGCTTGAAGACAAGCACTCTCAGAGTGGATCAGTGGGAGATCGAACTCCTGCCATTAAAACACATTAACAAATAAATCACTGGTCAATCAGACTCAAAAAACAATTACAAAAACAGCACAAAGACTCTGAAATATTCTAAAAGCGAGCTTTAGAGTACAATGTAGGGTGCCTTCCTATGATGTTCCTATAAGATACATATATACAACATAAAACATAAAGAAATTACAGCGCATCAGATGTGCAAACTCAAGGGCAGGTGGCTTAAGTGAATAGGTAGAGATTCTCTCTCTCTCTCTCTCTCTCTCTCTCTCTCTCTCTCTCTCTCTCTCTCTTTTCATTGTTCTCTCTTTCTATCTCACTCTATCAAAAAGATAAAAACATTAAAATAATTGTGTCCATATTGTTTTAATGTGGATATAGTAACAGTAACAATCCACTTCACAAAAAATGTAACTAGGCCTTATGTGGGGGAAAAGCAATAGTGTACCTACTGGTGCATTCACTGTTAGATCGATTACAGTAGTACACCTGTATCAAGTTTATAATTATATAATGTAGTTACATTGCAATACACTTGTAATGTGAAATTCACGTGTGTTATTTCATGGGTAATTACTATTTTGTATTATTGTATTATTGTAATGTTATGACAATGTTATATGGGTTTTCGCCACACTCACAGATCTGGTCTAGTTCTGAAATGTATTATAGCATCCAGTGGGAAGTTTGTACCATAGACTCATTTCACTCTCTACAGTCGCTAAATCGTTGCTCATTCTATTGATGTTATGAGCTCCTCAGTCAAGCCTGGAAACAAAACGGGGGCCTGAACAATAGAGTGGAGTAAAAGCTGCTTGGCCCTGAGAGCACAAGGCTGTTACAGAAAATTACAGGGGCGGGGTCACACTAAATGGTCCTGCAGATCTTTAAAACAATGATGGGTAAAATATAATTATCGACTTTATGCCTGTAGGAAACACTCCAGGAGTCGGACAAAATCTTTTTAAGGAGTTTCAGCTGCCAGCACAATAAAATGCAACTCGAATCTGGATCTGGAGGCAGCGATCATTGACCTGAGGCCCATTTTTTTCCCTGTAAGGCACCAAATGTTTTCCTCTGACGTGCTGTAACAGAGCGACTGGCAAATCAATACTGTTAATTGTGTTGTACTACTTGCTTCTGAGAGAAATGTGCACTACACTCGGGAAGGTGGGGGGTGGGTCAGGGGTTTGCAACAGAAAGAAAGAGTTCAGTATGAGGCTATATAATATAACATGCATAAATATTAGCCTTACAATATAGTAACCTGATATGTACAAAGGGGACACTGTGTTTAATAAAAGTATGCATTAAATTATAACCAAACACTGTTTCTGTTTTTAGTACCCCATCCAAAATGGGGAGCAGCAAGACAGTTATAATCACTTTATTATAACTATCTAATAACATATCATAAATGCATGCAACAACAGGGCAACTACTTGCCTATTCATTGTTACAGATGGATTACAGTATTGTATAACATGTAGTTATATTGTAATTCATGTATAACTACAGGAACACTGCTGTACTCCAGATGCACCAGACATTTCATTGTTAGTGTAATGACTAAAAGCATTTAATAGCTCAATAAAATGCATGCCACATCGATGTGGAACTATTGGTGTATTACAGTAGTACAGATCATTACACGTAATACATATGTAATTACATGAGGGAATACACCAGTAGTTACAGTGTTGTGTGCTTTTTTATGTGTTAATACACAGATACAGCCTCATCAGGAGCATAATCAAAGGCTGTTTAAAACTTTTTATCAGTCGTGTCTAAGCAGACACAACATCTAACACGAGGGTATCAAATTATAACCAAAAGACATTACTGGTTAAGACTACAGAAGCTGTATGATTACCAATATTTAACTACATTTTTTTATTAGCTATGTTATCATTAGCCCCACTTTTTAATAACCTAAATGTGTAATAACTCATTATTTATGCATGCACTACTGTATAGATATGGATGTGGTGTATGACTGTACTCCAGGTGTAATTGTGAATTACCAGTAATTCATTATTACTGCATGTATTATTAATGTTATTGCACAGTTATAACTTAATTGAAAGGTGTTATTATTTAATGTGTTATCATATATTTACATTCTGATTAAGAGCATAATGTAATAAACATTTAAATCACATATTCCATTTTTGACTTGTGTAATTACGTAGCAATACACCTGTATTTTCATTGCAATAATCATGTAATTGCGTCTATAAATGCTCAATAAATGTGAATACACATTAGCTGCACTAGGGTGTTCCAGCTGGAACAGTGAATACACCGGTAGTTTCATTATTATTGCATGTATTATAAATGTTATTGCACAGTTATAGCGTAATTGAAATGAGTTTAAAACATTTTATCAGCTGAGTGAGAAATAGTGGGGCCTAAACAGACACAGCGTTTCACAAAAGAGTGCATTAAATCATACTGGAGTAGAAAAAAGTGGGTTTAGTGTGTGTGTGAGAGAGAGAGAGAGAGAGAGAGAGAGAGAGAGGGAGTGGGGGTGAAGAGGATGGTGGGACCATTAAGCAGGAGCTGATGGTGTGTTCAGTGATGTGCTTTAATGCTTTACAGTCTTGAGCTCCTAACAGCCGGTTGGGTGGAGGTTCTGCTGCTCGGCCGCTGCCCGGTCTGACCTGCCTGCCGTCACCACAGTGACGTATCGCCCCCGCCGATTCACTTGTTATTGCTCTGTCCGGGTGACAAGTATACCTATAGCACGAGTATTTATCTCAGGAATGTTTGGTTCTGTTTGGCCGCCGTGATGAATGTTTCTTTTGTAAATCCATCGTCCGGCGCTTTTAAACCATAAACAATATTTCTGCCGGCCTGAAGACCCCTTGTGCAGCACTCTTGAGGAACCTTGAGATTTCCTGGCCGTGATTTAGAGGCTCATAACTCCTGAAAGGCAATCCTTCTTTTTCTGCTCCTGCTTCTTCTTCTCCTTCTTCTTCTTCTTCTTCTTCTTCTTCTTCTTTTTCTTCTTCTTCTTCTTCTTCTTCTTCTTCTTCTTCTTCTTCTTCTCATCATCTTTTTCTTCTACCTTATCTTTTCCCCCTCATCTTCTCTTTCTTCTTCTTTTTTGTCTGTTTCATATTCTTCCTCTCTTCTTCTCATTCTTCTTTTCACTTTTCTATTTGTTGTTGATCATCTTCTCTTCTTCTTCTCTTTCTTCTTCTTCCTCTTCTTTCTTCACCACTCTTTCTTTACCAGATTTCATCTTCTCATAATTATTCTTATTCAGCCTCTCCTTTCTGTCATTCTTCTTCTTTTCCATCTAATTCCACTTCTTCTTCTCCTTACTCTTCTCTTCTTTTTTCTTCATCTTCTCATTCTCCTATGTTCTCTTCTCTTTTTCTTCTTCATCACCATCTTCTTGCTTTTCCTCTATTTTTTCTTCTTCTTTTTTTCTCCTTCTCCTCCTTCTTCTCCTTGTAATTCTTGATTTTTGCTCTGCATGTTCTTTTGTTTATTTCGTTTTCTTTACCAAAAAAACTTTTTACCTCATCTGAAAACAAGTGAACTTTACACTTTTTACATCTAAAAGTTCTAAACATGCAACTAATTGCATTTACATTCAGTTTTAATTAAAGAGGTTTATGTGAAAAGAAAATGTAAAAAAATTGTAGTGGAAAAATTAATTGACATTTAATTTGTTAGCAAGCAATGGAATTGAAATAAAAGTCAGAGTTATTACTACTAGAGCCCTTGGTAAATGGGAAAATATGATGTGTTTGAGGCTAATCAACCCAACTTCACCCAGAAAGTTCTTAATATTTTTTTATTATTTCATTAGATAAAATTAATTGCAGTTAAGTGTGACATTTTCTCTCTTTACAGAGCCACGAATTATGGGACTGACTGTTCATTCATTCATTTTCTTGAAAATTCTTGTTTTTATTATGTCTTATTGTTGTTATGTCTATAATAACATGTAGTAGTATTAGTATTAATAGTAGTGGTATTGTAGTTACGTGGGCTCTTCACAAGATTTCGACACATTTGTTTTCAGTGTAAATGGTGAAAGCTGGAAAAGTAGTGATTAGGCGGAATATGGCTACGTGGAATAGTGATGTCTATTGTTTTTAGATTCTTAAAAAATAGAGTTTATAAAGTGCAGAAACGTTTGGCATGTCCCTCAGATGATA
>JBBMFX010072242.1:0-10506 GCA_037832545.1 Rhabdalestes septentrionalis
CAGTAGTATGCAGTGGGTTGGAAATATTCAGGTTTACATATGTCCTCCAGAGAGGACAAATTTGAACTACTGGTAGTCAGGGGGTTAACACAATGGAGGTTAGGAGTATGTTATCTCAGAGATCAGAAGTATAATTTGGCAAAAGTAGTGATGTTCACATATATACGAGTGTTCACTAGCTGACAGTGTGTTGAATCTAGTTTTGTACTGTAATAAAAGTCCAACATGAGGCAACACACGATGTCTGAAAGGTCAATAATGCACATTTAAGCATGATGTTCAATTGCATTTGCTATTTATTGTCTGAAATGGTCTGAAAAGCCAGCCTGCCGACCCCTGGAGACCCCGCAAGAGGTGTTGACACCGGATAACACAGTGTCTTGTCTGCTGACATGAAGACGCTGCCGTTCCCATGCAGCGCTGCTGTGCCGGCCTGTAGCTCTGCGGAGGGGCTAAACTCTGTGGGTGACCTGAGCTGTCTCTGACATGACTAGCAGAGCCCTGGCAAATGAGCCCACAGGGACCCTATTATTCCACACACACTTCCCCCCCACACACACACACTCCCAGAGGCATTGTCAGATAGGCACTCCCATTATGGGGTGATGTTAGAGCAGTCAATAAAGAGGACCCCAGTTTGTTCTCCCTCTATGAGGTTCAGATCCTGCGTATTCTCAGTCTTTAACCAAATAGATCTTTATATTGTGATTTGTTTAAATACATTTTCTTAGTATGACACTTTACATTCAGCTGCTCACTTGCCACGACACTCATCACATTGTATTTAGTCTCGGTTTTTAATGGGAACGTTTAAACAGATGGCTTAAATTTTAATGTCTTTTTTTAAAGATGAAGATTTAACATAAACGTTAAAATTTTAAACCGATGGCTCACATTTCTTTCTTCAGCTTACTTCCAAATATAGTCACGTCCTGTTCTCCAATTCCACCCAATACCAAGGTCCCCCTCAGTCACACGATGGTACCAAACTCTGGCAATATCAGTGATTCAGCTACACAAATCTGTAAAATATCAACAGCAACAGCAACCTCCAACGCTTCAATATTCCACAAGTAGCAAGAAAAATAAATGACAAAAAGTTTTAGTCCTGATCAGTAAAATGATGATGAAATAGTTCAGATACTGGGTCACTATTTAAACAGAAGCAAATTCAGTACACTGACCACCTCAGGGCCTTTGAACAGAAAGTCCAGTTTCCTCCCTTTCACTAAAGCGGGAATTCAGACGAATCTCCATCTGCTCATTCCAGACTTCGTCATGAATATGGAAATATTTCAAATACTCTACTTTTCACTCAAATTGTTTGATCACTGTAATATAAATTGTCCGATAGTAGTTGTGAAGAAAAATGGAAGGAGGAGGGCTTTTGGCCATCCCTCAGTATTTTCGAAAACCTTGCATATGTAAAACTGTAAATTCACAGGAAAAGGAATTAGCTTATAATGGAAGATAATAAAAATAGCATTTTGGGCCATGTGATGAAATCATTAACACTGAAAGTAGTACATTCTGATGAAGCTTATTACGGCAAAATGGGACAAAATCTTCATTTAGGGTCAATTTTGTGCACAATACAAAAAATATATTTACAATTAAAGGCACAGAACAATTGTCATTTGCTGTCCCCATGAGAAGCTCAGGCAAGCAAGCAAGCAAGTTCAGAGTATTTCTGCCATCTTTTTACAATCCGTTCAAGAGCAATGAGCGACAAATACTCCCAAAAATCTGCAGGACAGTGAGGAAGCGAAATTAGCAAGTAGCACCATTTCTGTCCCCCATGACCTCCAATTAGCAAAAGCTCAATAAAGTAAGATAAGCACTTTGAAGTTGACTCGTTATAATGAGTGTGTGTGTATGTTTGGATAAAAGTGAGTGATAGAGGGTGCAGGAAAGCGGGAGGATGTCTAGTTTGAGTTTTATGTGTGTGAACATGCGAGATGCTATTCTTTAAGTTTAATGTCGGCATGTAAAGTCTGAACAGGTCCACTCAACCCCCTCAGTTCATCACGCAGGAGGCCCGTTTCCATAAATCCACCCAATTGTAATCGATTGCTGTACTTCCTGTCAACCTGTTGTATTTGTTTTGCCATCATTAGGCACATTAAGGCTAATGCATGACCATGGATTTCTAATTTCCCTCATAAATTACCTCATTACCTCCATTCTACTAATTATCATGCTGTTAGGACCAGGCAAACAAGTTTCCAACTGTGCCCGTCTCGCGGTCGAGGCGTAATCCGAAAGGACAAAATGCCAACGCTCATTTAGCCTGGCTCGCTGCAAGGGATCTCCACACTGGACCCAAAGAGGCCATGCTGCTCTCCTGGCTGGGGGTTTGAAGGTGGGTCAAGCCAACAAACATGCAAAATGTAACATTCTCCCCGTTTCATGGCTTTTTGTATTTTTCGGTTTTCCTCCTGTTTTCTGGTTTATGTTGTTGTTTACACTTTCCATGTGCCTTTGTTTATGTGTCTGTTCCATGGGAGCATGTTTTATGCTTCCTTCAGATGTGGTGGGAAATTATTTTCCAGTTGTAGTTTTTTGTTGTTTTTTAGTGCTTTTGTTGTCATAGTGAAGTAAAACATGGTGGTTTGCCTGGAGCTGTTACTTGGGCAAAACAGTTTTAGGGACTGGGTCGTCTCCTCCTGGCCCCAGAAAATCATTTTGTCACTGGCGTCCACTACAGACTAAGTAAATTGACGAGAAAAAATGCCTTTTTGCCAAACGCAAAGTACTAGGAGACAATAATCCACTGCCACTGCCACATAGGGTAGTAAACCAAACAGCAATGGTGTGTCTAAAAGTGACATTAGGTGTAAACCCAGATGTTATTAAAATGCTGTATGTCACAACATTGTAAAGGCTGCAAACTAACAACTGTAAAAAAAATGTATAAGGGTGCAATGCTTCCCATTCAGGACTTTCTCTTTGCTTTATGTTGAAAGGTGAAAATTAATCTCATCTCGGAATCTCGTGTATCAAAAATTTCTCCAAGTTCCCCAGTGGAAATTACGGCGTGAGTGGGTGTTCATGTGCAGTTTTCAAGTCGGTTTCTGGTATTTACCATAATTCCCACTGGACCTGGAGGCAGCATTATTTTCAGTCCCGCTTTAGTCCCGCCCCCTTTTTATCAGGATCTGACTCCACCCCTTCCCAGATGATCTTATTCCCTTAACTAGTATAAAGATTGTATTTCAGGTTTGTGGATACTTTGCAAACCCTCTTGTCACTTGGTTCTGTCTACTTGTGCTGCTTTTCGTTTGCTTTTGTTAAACTTTAAATTTTCCCCTTCGTTAATATGGTGCTTCCGTTCTTGGCATCATTGTGTTTTTGTAGTTTCTCATATTTGTTTGTGTGTTTTTGGTATTCGTTCATTTCCATTAAAGATCCTGGATCCAGCAATTCCTTCCTGATTGCCTTGAAATTTGTGTGCGATTACCACAGATTCTCAAAAAGCTTAGAGGACCAGAAGATAAACTTGTTAACTCCATTAGACTGACAGAAGTCCAACCAACAGAACTGTTTATTTGTTTGCACTGTACCATCAGGCAGCATTTGTACGGGTTCCTAATACCTGTTGTTTGCCTTTCATGACCACTGATAAAAATATGCAGTCATTTAATAAAGGCATTTTCCAACAAGCGTCAGTTTTCATAACACAAAGACATCAGACTAGACAAAAGCATTTATGACACTTGCCTTCATGAAGGTTTGTGAGTTGCCATGAAAGGCTTATGTTAGTGTAGCTACCCTTCGGAGTTCAGAGATTCCAACCGATAACTCCCATGATATTCAGGGTTGGGCTTTAGGTTTTCACATTAAATGAAGAATTTGTAGAAAACCCCAAAATCCAGAGTTAGACAAGCATGTCTTACAAGCTTCAAAGCCTCCAGCTCCCAGAAGAAACACGAAACCCTCTGGGAGAGTTTAAAAACCGCTCAGTTGGCTCGATGAATACAGACACGTTCACGGCTAGTGGTGGTGGTGAACCACATGAACCACAACTATTTACTAGAGATATGAAACCACGCTGCAGGCACATCCTCAGGATAAACTAGATGACCTAGTCCCAGTTTTGAATAGTGAGAATCTAGAGTGTTTTATTAACATGTAGAGGACAAGCCTCTATCCTTTTTACTCAAGTGTTTTTGGTTTTAAACTGGAAAATTTTCATTTTCAGGCCCAAAATACAGGATAAAAAAGACAATTATGAGGCTCCAGACAATGACAAAAGATCTGTTGGTATCAGGGTGATCTTAAGTGAAGATCTTCCCAGATTATTTAGCAAACCTAAATTTAGTCTTTACTGCTTGGAGCTGTTCCCTTTAACAGCATGGCACTTTAGGATCACTACCATAAAAGTGTGGAACATTATGAAAACTGCCTTTAATTGTTACTGAGAAATCTTTCACTGAGCTTAAATAATACAAAAAACAATTATCAGGAAGAGTCATATGGAGGGTGCTGAGGGTGCTGTATTTTGATTTGACCCAAATATCTCATCATGGCATTCGTTATATCATCTTAAACAAAAGTTACATTATATTACAAGCGGAGGGCGCCAACCTTTTTTCCATTATTTTATCGTCCGCATTAAAATATCATGAATGTGGTCTAATTTGATTCCGGAGGACTCCTTGTTCTACAAACCTCTGAAGGCCCGGCTTATCAGGTATGCATAGCCTGCCTGGTGCAACTTTTCAAATCCAGCAATCTTTTAGACTTCAGAGAGCATATCTCTCCAGCACGCCTTTCGTGGCTACATCCATATTCATGACCGGCCTAAATTGGATCAGGCCATCCTGTTAGGACCAGCACATTCTGGGCTCTGGGTCATGAACAGGAGATAAAGTCCACGTTAGAGATTCTTGTCCAGTGGACTCGCATAATTCTACTTTCAGCTGAGGTCATTAACACTACGCAACAAAAGCCTGCTTGTGACCGGGGCGCCTCTGATCAGCGCTGGCAAGGAAAACGCCTGAAACTGAAAATTCAGAGTCTCAGAAATGGATGAAGTAGCTGCTGTTGTGGGTAAACTGCCTTGAATTTAGACAGGCGTCTTCAAGCCTCATTCCAAAGCGCCTCCAGTTTGATTGCAAAGAGTGAGCCTCCCGTCAAAAGTTCAAACTGATTAGCGTAGCTCTTTTGAAAAGAAAGTTGGATGAAGTTTCCATGCAGGAGATTCGGAACAGATTGTAGCCATGCTGAAGTTCATCTAAAGTGACGGGTGAAAAAAAAAAAACATCCAACATACACAGCTGTCTCCTTCCCTTAAAGGAATAGATTGGCAGAAAGTCAAATGTATACAGTTTTCCACTTTCCCCAGCTGTGGTCTCTCAGTCGAGACATGGTTAGAGTCCAAATGTTGTGTCCTAAGTTTATAACTGGAGTTGAGAAGCTGCTAACATTTACAAATCAATGGTCAACCGAGTCATTCCAGTAAATATGGCCCTCAAACGTCCCCAAAGTCTCTGAAACTGCATCCAACTCTTTAGTTAAGGTGCATTTGACTTGTGGGTGTGGTTTAGGACACAGTATGACTCTGAATTGAACGAGACTTCACTATCTGAGGGGGATTGTTAAAAAACGGACCCTGTTGTGTAAATAGATTGACCACAAAATTTCTTATGAACAACATCTAAAGCTTTCTTTCATTTTTTATAAGTTGTATTGTCCCCTAAACCAATGGTTCTCAACCTTTTCAACATTAAGGCCCACCTATCACAGCATGTTGCCAAGGCCCTCTCGGCATCATTAGATAATCATAAATAACCAACTGCGGACCAATGGCCTGTCTCAATTTTAGATTCACGGACCAATCAAAAACCTTCATGGCCCACCAGTGGTCCCCGGCCCAGTGGTTGAGAAACCTGGTCCTAAAACACATCCAGAAGACTGTTTCACAGTAATGAAAAGAGTTGAGGATGGGTTGGGGAGCTTATGGAAATGACTGGGGTGTTTGTTAGTAATGTTAGCCTGCTATCCAGCCTGGTTTCACGAGTTTTTGTGCATCCATTACCATATACACAAAATATTCAAAAACGTGTTGGGATCATGTTTCACCTAAGCCCTAAGTCTAAAATTAACCCTAACCCTACTCTTAAAACTAAACCTTACCCTTACCCTAAACCTAAATTTAACACTAACCCTAAACCTAAACCCTCGGAGATGGGGACTTGAGTCTGAGACACAAACAAAGACTTGTGATCTGACTTGCCCTCAACAAATTGAGACTGCGTGTTTGACTCATTTTAATTATTTGTTATTATAACCTTCATTTAACCAGGTTAGTCTCATCGAGATATAAAATCCTCTTTTTCAAGAGAGACCTGGCGAAGATGGCAGAACAAATAGTTTCATATAGAAAACAATCAAAACATTAAGACCTCAAAAACATCATTCCAAAGTGCACATCCAGTGCAAACAGAACTAATGAATTAACTCGTTAGTCATAACTTGTAAACAATGTTCATTCCATGAAATTAATTATTTATATCTCGCACTCTTTCCATCGACCCCTCATTTGCCATAATGCAATTTTTTTGCCGATTAACTCCGAATCACTGGGGGCTTTTATGTTAAACGAGGGGTCATTGGAAAGATGCATTTGAGTCCTATCTAACTGTGACATTTCACGTTTAGAGTGCGAGATATATTTTTAATTTTTGACATTTAGTTTTAAGATCATTTAAAGCAAATCCAGCATCAGCATGCAGTCCAGGCCGCTGCTAAGCAACAGGCAATTCTAAATTTCTAAACAATTAGTGCTCAAAAATCCCACATTTATAGTGGCTGTTTGTAAAATTTAGTTCTAAATGTGTGAAAATTGTGTGAAAATTGCACAAAAAATTAAAAGATTACACCTCTAAATTAGTTGCACTGGTTTTACAAACAGCACCCCATAGATTTGGAGTTGGGACTAAAAACTTGAGACTTGACTTGTACTTGGTAAAAATGACTTGTGAACATCACTATAAACCCTAACAGTCACCAGTTAGCACAGATACTGATGCTGTTACGCACTGCACATTAAAATACAGGGTAGTGAAGCGCTGTCCTAGCAGGAAAACAAGGCCTAAAGTGTGATCGCAGCTTGTTTTTGAATACATTTATGTCAGCATGGCTTCACGAATACATGTGAGATCAGGTTGTCCTATCTCTAGTCTTAAGCTAAACACACAAAATGTAGATTCTAAACATGTCTTGTGCAATTAACTACACCTAGGCTCAGTGTCTAATTTAAATAAATGTAAATTTAATGTTTCTCCAAATCATTTCTTAAAAATAGACCACAGTCTGCACAACATCCAGGCTTTAGGAGGACTCCAGTCTGTTTTCAGCCTTGGACGCACTTCTTACAGAGTCAGAAAATCAGCAAGTCTATTTGTGTTTACCTAATTTGCTGCCTTAGACATACAGTTTGCACGATGCTAATTGGTGGGGTACAAGCTTCCCTTTCTTGTAAACTAATTAAGCCTCACAGATTTAGTGCAAAAATAAGAAAGGGAATTTGGGGGATGGAATAAAAAAACAGAATTTAATCAATTTGATTTTTAATATTGATGTATTTCCTGAAAGGAACCGCACTTTTATATATTTTTCTGTAAAATAACAGAGTTAAGATGTATATAAAGAAACATAGAGGGGTTATGCTAAATGCGAAAGACATCCTTGACAAACTTTCTTTATGATAACATCTGAAAAAATATGTTTTGCAAGCTCATATTCTATATCTTGATGATAAAAGGGTCCCTGTGAGGGAAATAACCCGATTTTTTCCAGAATAAGCTACCACTGTTTTTCCAACATCAGTGTTCCCTCTAAACACTCACAGGACACATGTGGGTCCACTGATGGGTTTGGATGGTAAATAAAATGGCAATAATAGATATTGTGACTACTGGTTCCACTCCCAGTCAGTTTCTCTATAATCTCACATCAGACTCACTCTGAAACCATGTTGTTTCCAAATCAGCGATGTATTGTATGTATAATTTAGCAGAATTCTCCTTTTAAGTGCATTAAGATGCATTGCATCATCCAAAACACAAATAATCATGAGTGTTTACATCAACTTCAGCAGCCTTCATTTTCCTGTGCTGGGAGGTTGGGGTGTTTTTTTCAAGGTTACCTCCTCAGCAGGGAAGAGATTTGTGCTTCCAGCCCACTGAAGGGGATAAGGTCGAGGTTGAAGAAGCAAGCCCTGACCTCCAATCTCCTGGAATTGACCACAGCTGTCCTAGAGCAGCAGACCCTGGAGAGAAGCGGGGCTGGAATAAATGCTTCCATCATCCAGGCGAGAGGAACCAAAGTCCCATTAGTATTCCACACCACTGCAGGACACAGCTGCTCCAGCTCATCTGCACAGAACACTGGAGATAAAGGGCGTTCCGATGATGAGGAAACCAAAATCTCAAGTTCATACCTAGGAAATTTAACCCTAACAACATGAGCAGCACAAGCCCGAAGCGCAACATATCATTGTCATACTGTAGAACAGCTCCTTATATGGAAGTTCCCCCAGTGTGTGTTTGTGCTTGAGGTGTCAGACTTCATACTGAACTTTGTTTGGTGTTCCTGTGTCACGTAGAACCAAAGTTACTGTAATTTAAAAACATGTCATAATAAAAAGTGATACTGGAGTTTTAAAAACATTACGTACAAATGAACATAAAGAACCAAAATGAACCAATTTCTTTTATTTTAGGTTTTAGAAATAAACTGAATAAACACAAGATGTCTGAACAAGTGAGAACTTTCAGGATAGTCTCTGCCCACAAGTGGGAGGGGAAACCCCGCAGAGGGAGGGGCTCCGGAGAGCGGCTGACAGAGAGAATGTAGAAGAACCAATGCTGGTTCTAGACTGTTTTACACCGGTTATATTTACTGAAATCAGAATTTACTGATACACTCGGAGTTCTGAGGGTAAACACCGGTTCTAGACTGTTTTACACTGGTTATATTTACTGAAAGCAGATACAAACTGAGTTCTGAGGGTTAAAAAGAACTAATGAGGAAACCGGGGTTGGTGTGTAATGCGCTGGCCCCCAAATCACAATCAATCAAAAAGAGACATTAACGAAATTGTGTGTGTGTGAACTTTTGGGCTTAATTAACCTTTTTCATGCAAATCTTGGTACAACTTTAGCCTGGGGGTGTTCCGACCCAGTCCTGGACCACCAGCACTGAGCACATGATTGAACTCAGCTGCTGGTTCCCGAGGTCTTTGTGAGAGTTGCTTTTCAATTATATTGAAGAATTCTAGTTCTTACCTCACTCAAGGTTTCCAATAAGAAAAATAAACACTGCTAATGATCTTCAGTCCCTCAAACACCAAAGTGTTGATACATCAACTGGTGAAATTGGTAACTGGATCTTTCCTCCATGTGACCCTTCTGCTTTAATCTAAACTTTCTTGCAAACTTGTCTTTATATCCTGCACTTGTGTTTCAGACCAGTTTTGGAGTCTTGGTTCCTCTCAGTAGTTCTTCTCCCATGGTCTTAAGAAGGAGTTCTGGTTCTTCTCAGTGGTTCCTTTTGAGTCTCAGTGCCTCTCTGTGGTTCTTCCTTGTATTTTCTCCATTTGATTCTTTGTGTTTGTTAGATAGTTTCTCTTTTTGAGTCTTAGGTCTTACCAGTGTTTTGTTGTTGTTGTTGTGTTCCCAGAGATTTGGTTTCTCTTGTGGTTATTCCTCATGTTCTCAGAAATATCTTTTCGTTGGAGTCTTGGTTCTTCTCAGTGATTCTTTCTCATAGTGTTGAGAAGTTTCTCTTAAGGCAGGGGTCACCAACGTGGTGCCCACGGGCACCAGGGGCCTATAATACGAAGCGCGATTTCTAGCTTATCACACTAAGTTCGAGAGTAATTTGGTCCCGTGAGGCGTAAGTTCATGACTAACCGGTACTTCAAAAGTTGAACAGGTTTATCACGAGGTATGTTGCTGTGGCAACTTACGCGTTGGGGTGATCATGGTCCGACCAGAATATGTTCTAATTTACCTTGCACTTCAGCGTGAACCCACCCCCACAAGCCCCGCCTCTTCATACAATTCACTTCTACTGTCGTAACGGCGTATCTGAACGATCCACTGGACCTCAGCGCACGAATCGTGAGGGGCTCTCGCAGCAGGGTGAGGTTTTTTAGAGACCTCCAGAATCCTCTGGCATATCCGGAAGATATTCCCTATTAAAGGTATATTCTCAGCCGAGGGAATTAGTTACGTTTGTCAGCTAATCAGGCCAGAGGTCTCTAATGCAACTCGCCGGAACAATTCCCTCACAATTGAGCAGACTGTCTGCGTTTCACTGCGCTACTTAGCGTGTGGCCAGTTCATGTATTCCATCGGTGATGCTGAAATCTGAGCAATAATACTACTTGCCGTGCAGCCGTGCTCTATCTAAACTGTTGGACGCATTTGTGGTTTTCCATGGACATTTAAGTGCACTGAAGATTAAAGAAGGGTTTTACGCAATCGCAGGTAATTC
>JBBMFX010072253.1:0-10506 GCA_037832545.1 Rhabdalestes septentrionalis
TTCACTTTTAGATATTCCGTCTCCCCGCCCCCTCCCCCCATCACACGCTCAAGTTCAGGAGGAGATTCTGACGTTGTGTATATATATATTCACAATAGAAAACTAAATAGAAAACACAATGGAAAACTAAAGGCTAAAAATAAGTCAAAAGCTAAAAATGTACAAAAATATATGTAAACAAACATTTACAGGAGGATGGGGGTTGTGTGTGTTACCCTCAGGATGTTAGCCATCGTTAAGTAACATCCTGAGGCTGAAATTAAAATAGTACTTACTTGCTAGTGCATATTTTTAGAACTGCAGTAACAAAAACTATTCAACTATTTCAGAAATAGCAAGAAATATTCAAAGTCTGCAAAACGTTGTTTGGTGCAACTCTTTTGGCTTCCAAGCCTGAAAAGGTCTTTCTTTTCCAACTCCCTTTCTCACACACACACTCTTGTCCACTTTGATTACACTCTCCGCTGCTGAAGTCGAGCCGATGAGAGATGACCATCTGCAGAGCAGGAAGCTGGAGCTGAATCCTAATCGGCTGGATGTGACTGACATGCCAGCAAAGCTTTTTCTCAGACAATCTCCGTTGGAAAAAAGAGCCGAGGTGTGGGGCATGTCAACAGAGCAAGTCGAAGGCAGATGAATTTGTCCAGTCTCTGGTAGAAAGATGACCTGTCCTGTGACTCCTGAAGCTTCAGTGAAATGACATTCAGCAGATCAGTCAGCTTCAGTCATCAATGACTGATCAATTTAATCTGCCTGTTTTGGCCTTGTCGATATTGTCATTGGACTCAGGCCAGTGTGTATGCATATGTGTTGCAGATTGGCTCTGTCTATGTCATGGACCATCAGTGGGTAGTTGTTACTAACATTAGGAGGCATCTGTGGCTGGCTGGTGCGAGAACCTCTTATTTCATTGCTCTTGAAATAGTTCCAGGATAAAAGATACCTGGAGAAATATAATTTTACACCAAGGGCTCTTTGAATGATACCTCAGAAGAACCACCTCTGGGTCCCAAACCTTTCAGCGGGGGAGTTTTTCCCTGCAGTTCTACCCATTGCTTTTGTTTGTGCGTTGGTGTTCCACACTAAAGTTTGACAGTCCATTCATTTGTATTATGAATCGGTAATGTATACACCCATGCTGCACTGTTTGACTACAGAGTAACTCCATTTCTCCTCATATATGAGAAGACAATGCTCAATGCTAGTGTCACATGCTTGACTTTGATTAGTTCGACAGGATGATTATGTGTATTGTACGAAAACTCAAGCTGTGGCTGCCATGGTTACAGTGCAATAGTAGTTACGAATAATTAGGAGGGGACGATAAATACTCCACAAAGGCGGTTTATAAAGAGGCCTAAGCAAAACAACAGCTTGGTAGAGTTTGTCGGTGTTACTTTGTCAGTTATGCTCAATCACTTCCCAAAATGTAATTATTTGTTAAACAGTGAGACTGCATTTCTTGGTTGTGTGTGTAGTGCTCTTGACTGTCCTGCATGGTGCTACGACGGTTGATCAATGTTTTACTTATTCATCAACTGTCAAAAAATACACAAATATAAAGCCCTAAGTGCAAAGATAATGGAATATTAGCTGCAATCTACATTAGGAGTCGTTCTAAAACGTATGTTCTAAAACGCCCAGGTAGGATGGTACACTTTAATGGAAAGTGGTCAGTGGAGCTGTCATGTGACACTACACACTGAAAAAGAAAAGAAAAAAGAACACAGCATCCGTGTTTTAGAAGAACCCTTGGAAGCCATCACATCATATAAAGGTTCTATATCCGAGCTTTAAGGGCCACACTGTGTTTGCACACTGTGTTATTTAAACTTAGTGTAAATTGTTTAGTTTAGATTGATCTGACTTCTCAGCTTGGTTTAAAAAAAGTAGCAGGAGTGACAAACCAAAAATTGGGTCCAACCACATAAACCGGAAGACAGGTGATTAGATAAAGATTTTGCACAGTGTTGTATACTGAAATGTTAGACAAATCTTTATTCCAGATATTTATTTTTGGCTATAAGTTTCTCTGGCCTCATTAATGCAGCACCTCCAGTTCCTCTGCTTGTTCCATTTATCCGTTTGCCATGTGATTCATCAAGCTGCTGATGCATTGCTAATTAATTATGACGTTACAGGTGCGTTGGGATGGCACAGCGTGTCTCTCTCTGCAGATCCACAGTCCTGGGTGGGTTCTGCATGCGGCAGCAGCACTGAGGCTAATGGAACAGAACCATCAAATCCTTCAGCTTTTTCAGACAAGACACCGATCACGGAAAGTACAAGCGTGAGGGAACGTGATAAGAACCATAAAAGCACATTTACTTTTATGTATGGATCACTTATGGGATCCCATGACATCTGAGTGAGGTAAAGAAAGAGAGAGAGAGTGACTTAGTATGACTGAACTTTCGTTAATAAACCATTTTTATCAACCTTTCATTACAGTCATTAAGCTGCATTATTTACACTAAATGATGTTAAACAAATAAGCAAATACTACAATTACCATCATTTAATTTTGTAATTATGTGAGGAGATGCAGTTATTAAAGTAATTACACTGTTATTAAAGGCATGTATCATGTAATCATGTAACACAGTGCTATTATGTGTGTGACTGCATCTTTTTAAGTTTTATTTTTATTATTGTTATTCTTTTTATAGCTGAATTAGGTGCCTGTTCTCCACATGCAGTTGTTGAAATATTTCAACAGCAAAATATGCCATGTGGTGCACAAAGTTGTTTTTTTTTTGGTTGATCAGGGCGCCATGTACTGGTCATTTAAAAGAGAGAGAGAGAGCGGTCAAGTTGCCTTTAAAATGTGTGTTGGAGAGAGAGATTGTGACATCATAGATACGGCAGATGCTACAAAAAGTAAAGAAACACAAATGTGAAGAAATACATGCAGAGCAAAACACCCATGAGACTCATAAATGAACTTAGATACATTAAAGTTTAAGTCCATTATTAAGAAAATGATGTGTGTCACTGTTACCTGTGGTTTAATTTAAAAGAATCAGACTGTGTTCACACATCGCCTATTTCTGTATCAGGTTAATGTGGTTCAAATCTAGGGTGTGAGAACATTGGTTTTATAGCAACCACACAATCACACTTTCTCATGTAAATACATCTCATTGAATTATGCAATTGTTAGTGAATGAAGTAATTACAGACATTTAATTATGTAATTGAGTGTGCAAACAGATTTTGCCACAGTACTGAAGTAATTATGTAAACAAATACAATATTATAGTAACCAAGTGAGCATACGCTTATTAGTCATTTCATTAAATCATCTAATAAGGTTATTTTTGTATTTCATTAAATAATCATTCCAGTGAATACCGATAAACACAAGGCAATTTAGTTTTGTAAATTTATAAGCAAACACTGTCATTACATTAATTATACTGTCATTACAGTATTTGTATTTAAGCAAATGCAGTCATTTCCGACTGTAATTACACTTTTAGTTATATAGCATTGAATTGCAATTACATGCAATTAGTTTTTTTTCTGCAGTGATTATACAAAATAAGTCTTTACTCACAAACAGAAATGTGATGCAAACTGAAAGACTTTAGAGCAAAATTGATTAGAAGTGATGCACTGCAAACACAAACACAGAAATACACACACACACACACACACACACACACACACACACCCATTCCAACAAGTCAGGCACTTGTGAAAAGAGCTCCCGGATTCGGCCGGTTCTGTGGTGACACATTTGTCACTCAGACTGCCACAATTAGGATTAAAACCGGTTGTTGGCCGCCGAGAAAGCGGCTATTCATTTACTGGCAATACGACAATAAAACTCCAATCGCTCTCCACCGCCCTGCAGGGAGAGAAGCGTAAAAATAACGGTCCACCCTAAACGATACTGTTTCGGGCAGAAATGGAAAAGTGCCTTCACTTCTTTTTATTACTTAAGCAATAACAGTCTATGTGTGAAGACACGGCTTTAAAAAGACTTTCTTTCATTCTTTCATCACTTTTCCACTCTGATATTCACACAGAGAGTGGAAAAGTGATGAAAGAAAGAAAGAAAGACAGAAAGGAAGACACAAAAGAAGAAAGAAAGCCTGACAGACAGAAAAACAGATGGGCTCCAGTCTCTTATTGCACACGAGTTCCTAGTAAAGTGGCCAGTGACTGATGCAAAAGTGGCCTGAAATAAAAGTTTAGATCTTGATGCATCCCAAAGTAAATGTAGTTTATTATGTAATTCTGTAATTACTTATGTAACTACTGCCGACTATATTATCAGGGTTGTTGAGCTTGAAGGGGCTTCAGAGATGTATGTCACTTTTATAAATAAATCTATTATGCTGTTAAGCTGTTATGGAAACCAAAGTCACTAAGCAACAAATCTACAGCGACGAGGTAAAGAAGTGTTTTGCTGTCCTTGCTTACCTCATGATCTTTAATAAAAAGACTCAATTATACAAGGCTGTTGAATACTTTAGACAGAATTCAGTGAAGGAGCATTTGCATCATTAATTCAAATTCCCCCAAAATGTGAAATTAAAACCTCACATTTAAATAATGAGCATATATATATATGTGTGTGTGTGTGTGTGTGTGTGTGTGTGTGTGTGTGTGTGTGTGTGTGTAGTGTTGATTGTGTATGTATCATACACAATCAAAGAGCATATGCATCGAATATGCAGTCAATATGTATAGTTATCAGCATGGATACATGTCATGTTTGCCTTTAATTCCTTTTAGAGTGGGTGGGGCTAAACTGCTGTGAAATGAATCGGTTCAAGTTTCAAGGTTACTTTGTTGTCCTCAGCAGCTGTGTGAAGACACATTCCTCCATAAGCCACGGTACAACATCTATCAACATTAAATTCTATGGCAGTATACAATAGACACGCCATAAATAGGCAGCTGTAACTGTAGTGAATGTAACAGTATCGTGTGGACGCCGCATAAACTTTCCAGATTGATGAGTATTGTGCCATTAGTATGATTACTGTACAGGAGGGAGTTATCAACACTGAACAAAGAAAACAATACAATAAATAGACAATGCAGCAAAGTGACAGCAGTGCAAATGGGATGTGAATCTGAGACAGCACAGTAAACAGACCGTACAGAAGTGGGAAGTGTGTGTAAACCATACAGGATGGGCAGTATTGCACCATACATCCGTTTCACGACATTACAGTGTGAAGAAGTAACACTTTTAGAATGATATCACTATGTACACATATTCTATTATTGCACAGGATCGTTGCACTGGAAACATATTTTTCTCCAGCCGGAGACATTTAGCAGCACAGAAGCCTCATTTATGAGTATACACTCATTTGACCAATTTCCAAGGATTTATGTATTTCAGTTACATGCAAAATTTCCACCCTTTTTAATTATTTAACAGAAACAGGCCAATACACTTTATGTGCTGTGTATTTGTTAGTCACTTGTAAATGAAACAATTCAATATTGTAATAATACCAATTAACCTGATGTGATTTTAATAAACATATATCTATCTTTAAATAAACGGATGTACACAATCTCATTTTTTTAAATTTAATCTTGCTAAATGATTCTTGCTTGATCCAAAGCTCATCATATTTAAATCAGTTTTAATTGATTCTGCTTCATTGTGTTCACAATTAACAGATTTATGCTGGTTTTAAAGAATTTTAGTGAATAAATTCTACAAATGTAATTATTTAAAGAAAATCAAATAGAAAAAAATACGTAAAAATAAACTACGCCATGATTCATTTTTCAGAGTGTAAAATTTTGTTTTAATATAGTTAATCAGGTCAAGTGACGGGACTTAAGTGTTCCTGTATTAGTAGTAAACAGAGGTAAAGGGGAGGTTGTAACTGAAAGCCCAGAGTGTAATATGACCTGTATATAGAGTTCCACAGCATCAGTAGGCAAACGCTCCCCTCTTGGACAATTCAGCACCATGGACAGCCACCGGGACTCTAGACAGAGTGTGAGGGCGGCGCTGTAGAACAACACACAGCTGATGGTGATCTCCAAATCTCTGTCAATGAGTAATGCTGCAGGTATTTAAAGCCCAGACAGAACAGGGTGAGGAGTTGGTGCTAACACCAACAGGTGGTAGAAGCCTGGTGGGTGAAACACTGGCCTTTGAAATCAATGGCAACAGTTGCAGGTTCAAACCTTCACTTTCTACTATTGTGTCCTTGAACAAGACCCTTAACCCTCAGTCCCTGTAACTAATGACTGTAAGATCTGGATGAGGACATCCGGCAAACGTCCCATGAACCTTTTGAACCGGAGCTGCCTCCTTACCGGTTCTCTCCCTACACACTCCAGCCTGGAGGAAGTCTAATCGAACCAGGTGTGAACTGGCTAGTACCATCCAACCTAAGAAGGGCAGGACTACTCCATCCACCTGGTCCTGTGTCCTCCAATCACGCACAAGGACAAAGTGAGATGTCTCTGAAGTGTCCTGGTTAACCAGGAATTAGACATTTATGTGAATCCATAGCTAGGAGAAAATCTGTATGTGCATTGCTTTTTCATCACAAACCCTGTGAATTCCTGACGTAGACTTTATAAACCGATAAGAGAAAGGGAGATTTTGAAGCTTTAACATTTAACCCATATTTGAAAAATAGTTTAAATTGCTTTTTTATCATACGAGCCCTTAAACTAATCCTCACAGCTTCAGCCTGCTCCGACGGCAACAAGCCCACACACACACACACACACACGTCAATGCACACACCCCTGTCAATGAAGTGTAGTCTGTTTCAATGTGTTACAGCAGTGGAGTGTGTGAGGTGGTGGAAATGACACTGGCTTAAGCTGTTGTGGATGACTGCTCTCTTCTGAACAGGCTTTAAAGAGGAAGGAGACGACTCACAGGGTGGGAGTGGGCTGTGTGTGTGTGTCTCTGAAAGTGCATACTATATGTAAATACATAAAACATACACTAATAGTTCATATATATGATTTATATATATATATATATATTAGGTCTGTAAAGCGATTAATTAAAATTAAATTAATCGCAACTTATCGCATTTTTGAGTCAACCCAATAAATAATATATAATAAACACACTAAGTTATCAATTTTACAAAGAAGCCTTTGTTTATTTGTTTTTTCCCCCAACTCTGTCACTCTGTCACAGCTGTGAGATAAAAACAAAACATACTTTTGAATAGAAAATGCATAACATCTTGAAATACAAATAACTACCTCACCGGGATGCTTCGAGGTGATATGATGGTGATGTAGTGCTTTGGTGGTTATGGAATTCACTTTCGCGAAACACACATGTTACCCTTGTTTTGTCCAAATCCCCCTCTGGTAGTAACTTCAAGCAAAATTGTCAATTTAACAGCATGGGTTTATCCTCCATCGCTAGCTTGAGCAGCAGCATTAGTCACATGAATTGGCTCCTTCGAGCCTGGTCATCACTAAATACAATTTAAACAAAATACGTGCTCCGATCACGAGCACGGAAAAAAGCCCTTAATCGTGATCAGATTTTTTTATTAAATTGTGTTTCATAAAGGCTGCACGAACAATCATGAGATCGGGATGTAATACTGCCCCCACTGATCGTAGTGTGGTACTGCAATGCTGAGTTTTCAAATGAATCGTACAATCAATTTATATTAAAGCGTTAAAGAAAATACATTAATACAAATAGTTAATGTGATATTTTTAACAGCACTAATATAAATTAGATTATCTTGTTGATAATCAGTAATGATGGATAACCTGATGGGCCAAGCGAGTACAAGAGAATTAAAAAAGGCATCTGAAAACACTTTTATGGTTCTTATCATATGTTAACAATATAATTCCAACAAGATTCCTTGTGTAGAGAAGCAGTGTGTATGTGTGTGTGAGCCAGCTGTAATGCAAAAGAGTGAGTAATGATGGCTGGTTTTACCAGGCTCATCATTGATTTCTCCTCCAGTATCCGTCATCCTCGGCTTTCTCTCCCCGCCTGCCAGTTTCTTCTCTGTCGTCCATTCTTGAACTAATCAAGCCCAATCTGCTACTAACTAAATGGATTTCTTGCTCCATTCTGTGATTCTTCTTTTCTCCGAGGCGAGATGCTCGTTTCTCTGAGTATTTTTATATTCTCTGTAACTGCGTTACTGGTTGGGATGGAGGTCGGCGCCCGTGACGACGAGGCGCTGGATCAAATTTATCGACTAGATTAAAAGCTTATCTCTCGGAATCAAACAACATTCTCAGACGAGCATCTCCTGCCACTGTGAAGAGTTTTAGACACTGGTGGGATCTGGGCGGGCTTCAGAATGAACTGTTTGGATCTCACAGAGCGGGCGGCTCGCAATCAATGAAGATGAATGATCTGGAGGAGCAGCCGCTTCCTTTAGTGTTAACTGTGTGTCACCGGGGGTAAAATAAGAGCTAAATATGAGCTGGGAATCAGGGCACTTAGGGACCTGCTGGATTGAGGCTCACTGGAAAATCGAAAGATGCCATTCACCCTTCCTCTGGCCTCTCCAGTTCCAGCTATTTACCCTAAAGGCTCTGAAGTATATTGTATCAAAAGCATTATTCATATTTACAACATCGCATTCCATGACCCATTAAAACTGAACGTGTTGTTTTTGTTACTGTGCCTTAAACACTCTCTACTTTAATTGGCTACCCAGTGATGGATTTCCTTCCAAAAGCAGACCAAGCTGAAATGTACTAATGAACAAGGCTCCAGTAATCAATTTGATTCTCAACAGCACAGTGTTTGATCATTTTCCTGCATCCTCCAACCCAACAGTTCTTCTATGGACAGTCTGGAGGGAAAACACTCCGCATCATTTCACTGCTTAGGCCAAAAGGGTGGTCACACATATGCAGAACTGTTCAACCGCACATACTGATTTATTCTTAGGGGTGTGAAAGTTAACTCTCCATGGTAAAAGTGGCAAAATATCACCTCTTTTGCTATTATAAGCTATTATTTCTTGACTGTGTATGAGAGGCAACCCATTACAGTGACACATATGGTTTGTTTTGTATCACATCATGACACTCCTTGTGATTGAAAATTCTGAATTTTTTATATTTTGCAAAATATTTGGTGCAAAAACTCTCAAACTGAATGTGGAACAACTGTTTTACTGTGACAGGCCGTGAAGTACTTAAGGATAAGTGCCTACATAAAAGTTCAGCACCACCAGTATACTGATCACAGCCTGATCATCTAGAATCATCTGCACCTGTTTCTTTAATGGTTATATGCTTTTGTTAAACATGCCATCAGAGGAGAAGGTTTGTTTTGAGGTGTTTTTGAACCTACAGCAGTTAAAGCTAATCTCTGTCTGGGACTGTAGCACCCAGCCGATTTCCATGAACAATAATTTCATCGTTCACTACACTTGGCAAAAGAACAGAACAACCTGCTGAGGCACCTGCACAGGGGATTCTGTTGTCACTGTGTTTTAAATTTCTGGTCTTCTTCTCTATCAAAATGACTTTACAGTTGCAATCCTCTTACATTCTATTTCTATTCCTTTTATAAATTCATTCTGGTGCTGCTTCTCCTCCAAGATTTTTTGTGATATCGGTTAACTTCCATCTCTGATACTTTCATTATTTTCCCCAGTGCACTTTTATACAACTTTAAGAATCCATTGATCAGGGGCCAAGTATCGATCATTTAAAGTTGTGAATTTCTGGACAAGTAATCTCAGGAATGAATACGGAGAGAGAAAAATGTTTAAGCACTGTGTTGTCACCGTCATCCAGACCTGTAATGCTGGTTTTCTGTGAATATTTGGTCACAATCAACCTTTGAGGTACTAAAGCACAGGTCAGTTATGAAAAGGTAGACGTGTATTCACTGTTTGTTGTGGCTTATTATACATGTTTTGGTTGTGAACCCTTTGTAGTTTTTTTAGTCTTGTTTAGTCTCTCAAGCTGTTTGCCAGCTGAGTTTACTGATTTGAGCCATTTTTGTGAGCATTGGAGCACAATCACACTTTGCATTTCACTGTGGAAATGCATTCTAGTTGTCCACGATAACTGACTGGACCTTTTATGTGTGGCAAACAGAGATCAGGCTGAAAAACTGGGGAATGTCCTTCACATAACCAGAAGACAGAAGTCTCCTCACATGTGTTCAGGCCAGGAACTGGTTCTCTTAGAGGTTACAGGAGCTTCTATCTGGTCTTTCTTCTCACTCATCACCTTTTTCGCAAAAGCCCTCCAGGGATCTGCCGCATTCAGGGGCAGAGCAATTACATCTCACTTTTACTGCCCAGGCGTATGAAAGACACACGGGGGGGGGGGTGGCAAACGTATATTTACTGTGCTTTAAACTCTGAGAGAGAGAGAGAGAGAGAGAGAGAGAGAGAGAGATGGATAGATGTATGTGTGGATGGATGGTAGGTTGGAAGGAGAGAGAGAGAAAGAGAGTGAGAAAGAAAAGGATCCACCCAGACAATAAAGTTTATGGACAATGTGAGGCAGAAAAGAACCTGTGTGTCTGTGCATTGATGGGTT
>JBBMFX010072263.1:0-10505 GCA_037832545.1 Rhabdalestes septentrionalis
GTGTGTAACTAATCCAGTCATGCCAGAGAAGCCGTGTAAAGTGTGTGATGCCCTCCGTCAAAAGTGTTACGGTCTCGGAGTGCAGTCCCTGGAGGAGCTGAGAGAGAAGGGTGAGGACATGATATTTATTTAAAAGGCGCAGTAGGTATCAGGTAGACTCCTGCACGTTTTAAATCTGAATTCCACTGAGTTCAGCTGTTCCTTAAGAGTGCTTTAAAGCGAAACAATTCAGAGACGCCACTTTCGAAACATCTTGAAGTGGAAAAAGTTGATGATTTGGTTAAAAACTACAGCTATCAAAATATATCCAGTTTCTCTAACAGACCACTACAGGTCCCTGGTAGTCCTTGGTGCCTGATGGAACTGAAGTTTAATCTCATGATAATCACAACTCCTTTTTAGCAGAACAAAAATATAGGTTCGCTCTTGTGGCTGTATGGGGGCCTTCGTAACTCGTTATAAGCGGGGTATGGTCTTGTGTGGTCGTCCTGCCCTGCAGTATGCCACCTTGATCTTCCCATCCTACAATGCGTTTTTAATATATTTTAGACAACTTTTATCACACACAACACAAAACTGAACATCGTGTGAATCATGGGTTATAAACACTGCCATAATTTATAATCAGTATTATAGTCTCGACCCCTCCCCATCGATCTCTCTCTATCTATT
The DNA here is from genome assembly GCA_037832545.1 of Rhabdalestes septentrionalis. Taxonomy (NCBI): domain Eukaryota; kingdom Metazoa; phylum Chordata; class Actinopteri; order Characiformes; family Alestidae; genus Rhabdalestes; species Rhabdalestes septentrionalis. The sequence goes on from JBBMFX010072263.1 coordinate 673, forward strand.
TTTGAACGTGACCATTCTGTCATACGTGATCATGAACGTGACTATTCTGTCATACGTTAACAGACCACAGCACACAGTGCGAACAGCATGAAATTCTTCATCTGCAGAAACAGGGCACTAGGGGAGCAGTGTGTGGGCTGTACCTTGCTCAAGGGGACCTCAGAGCAGTCTTGGTAGTCAAACCTATGACTTTCTGATTGCAGGGCAAACGCCCTGACCAGCTGCCCCTGTGAAATGATCCAGAGATTCGACTCTCAAAACCTTATGAAGTGGGGCAAAAATGGATTCATGGGTTAACAGTAATCCAGGAAGTTCAGCAACATCTAGTTTCACTAACAGACCACTAAAGGTCACTACACAGCTCTATTCTGCCCATCCTTAGGCTGTTTACTGTTTTTAATTGTACTAAAACTGTAGGTTTGTTTTTTGGGCTGTTTATGGCCTGTTATAAGGGTAATGCTCTTCCTAGATGTTGGTCTTGGGCTGAACTATGTCACCCCCAGTGATTTAGTACACAGAACCATGCTAAGGCAGCTGGTGACCTAGGGGTTAATGAGTTGCCCTTGCAATCAGATGGCCATGAGTTAAAATCCCAGGACTGCAAGTGGCACCACTGAGGTGCCATCTCTACACACTGTTCTTGGGTGCCCACTGCTGAGTTAAATACCCAGAAAGAATTTTACACAGTACTGTACTGTGCTGTGCTGTGGTGGGTTCACTCTTCACCATTAACGGCCACTGAACCTTAATAGATTTTTTAATTGGGTTCTACAATTTATGTCCGTTTGTGTCGGCTCACAGTTTTATTCACCATCCAGAAGCACCAGTGGGTTCACATGTGTCTCCTCGGTGTTAAATTGTATGATGATAGTGGTAAAATATTGGAAATCTGAAAAGCAATTAAAAATATTGTATTTTTCATACCATATTTCAGCACAACACCATTTTAGGCTTTGACCTATCTCAGATAATTGCACTGTATACTGGACCGTGTCCTGTAACAGCTCTGAGAGAAGCAGGAACACAGTTAGTTTCTCTTTAACAGCACTTTCAACAAGAAAGCGCTCTGAGTGACCTGTGGAACAGTCTGAGGAGAATGAAGCTGGTTTTATTCTCCCAAATTGCATTCAAGTAGATGCTTAAATTTTACTTCCAAATTTTTGTCATTTGCCTCTTTTTTGTTTCTTTCTCTTCTTCAATTTTCTTACTTTACTCTTCTTCTTCGTCTTCTTTAGTTTTTTCATCTTCTGGTATATTATCTTTTCCTTGTATTTCTTGCTCTTCGGCTTTTTCTGTCTTTTTTTATCTTCTATTTGATCTTCTCCTCCTCCTCCTCTTCCTCTCACCCCTGCCAATGTCTTTTGTTTGATATGTGTGGACTTTTCTATGGATGTATGCATTAATGTATTTTCCACTGTCCCGGTGTAGGGAGTGAATTCTTGGGCTTCAGCCCTGGTGCTTCAGTGGCAGTGGTGCTTGAAGAAGATGGCACAATTGTGGAAGATGAGACCTACTTCCTGTGTCTGCCGCCAAATACCAAATTCATACTCTTGTGTGACAGCGAGGTGTGGACACCTGCCAAGAGATGTAAGAGCAGATATGAAGGCAAACATATAGTTTGGTGTACCTTATCTCGTCTCTTGATCAGGAATATTGTCCTGCGTAGATGATGGAGGCACAGCCTGGCTGAGGATGGAGTCTGTTGATGTCCAGACTGATGCAGTGGACAGTGCCGTGAATGCCTGGTACAGTTTGGCTAACCAACTCAAACAAGACCTTGCCAGCATCATTCTGATGTCCGAGGCAGACCTGCAGGTCAGTTCAACCAGTCCCTGTCAACACTTTCAATACAGGTTATGACAGTCAGAATCGTACTAAACTCTAAAATAAATGATACATTATGTAAATTATAGTAGTATATAAATCAAAATTCATTATATAGTCAACACAGCATAACAATCATGCATGCAAAAAATGTCTCAGTATTTATTTTTTGATTTGAGAATGCCATGTTAAAATTGATAACTGTGATCATGCTGCACTCTCACTGTGATTGGAAGTAGTGGCCTTACTTAAACCCTGATCCATAATATTGATATTGCCATAAATCTGTCATAGTAGATTAGTTTATATGACATATTGTGTTCATTGCAATAACAGTATCATGTTGCTATTGCTGGTAACTGTCATGATGGATACTGTAATATCTATTGGCATGACATTCAGTTAGCATATGCCATGGAATTATATCACGTTATGACAATTACCATTATCATTATCATTTTTTGATCCATATCGACAGCTTACTATTGGTGGCATCACTTTGTTTTCATCCGTGATCTAGGTGCTCTCTTAAAGAAAAAACTCTGTCTTTTGATCCCCATGTGACAGGTGTACTTAGTCTGCAATAACTTGGTTTAATAGTGAAAGTTGAGACAAGTTTAGCTTTACAGGTATGAAGAACAGATGTGGACTACTTGAGCAGTGATGCACGTTGGTCTGGATAAAAGCGTCCGCTAAATGCCATAAATGTAAATGTGAACTATGTAGTTAAGGCAACAGTTTCCTCAAACATTAGTCGTCTTCGTATTTTCCATTCGTTTTCCCCTGCAGAAAGTCTTCAATGCTTTCATGAGAGAGTCTTCCATGCTTTCATTACATCTAGAAAGTGCCTTCCAATCAAAACAATAAAGAAACCTGTTTGGGTGCCTGTGTCTTCACCAGGTTTTGAACTATGGGCCATATCACCCCATTCCTAAAGAGTGCCACTTGCTTCCTTTCCAGCACCATATTCAGTTTAATCTCCTATTCTTCACCAACATATCTCTCCACAGTTTGGCCCCATTGTATCTAGGCGATCTTCTCCACAGTCAGTCCTCCAACTGCTCCCTTCGCTGATTCATATCTCCCTTCCCTTCCTAAAAGAACTAAATCCTGCTCCTGGGGTGAAAGCACCTTAGTTGTTTTATCATCTGGTTTGTCTTTCCTTTATATTCCACTGTTTGTAAAGAAACTGAGTATTTAATATTATCACCGGTAAAGGTAACCTAATGGTATTAAATGATTAAACACCTAGCCTGTCAGGTCAACTCATTACCGCATATTACATCTGCCATTACATGTTTGTTGCATGCTGGGCAGAAGGGTTACCAAACTTTTACATTCTGCAGAGTCTGGTGGATGTACCATGTGCAGACTTGGCCTCAGCACTGGGCTTCCCTGAGCAGAAAGCCCTGGATTTACAAAACACCTTACAGCGTGTCCTGGACCGCCGGGAGGAGGAGAGGCAGTCCAAAGAGCTCCTGCAGCTCTATCTGAAGGTTATGGAGAAAGAACGCACTCAGGCACTGCAGCAAGAAGGTAGGAGCCTAATTTTTCTTTAATTGACATTTGTGCAGATACACTATATGGACAAAAGGATTGGGACACACCTCTAAATTATTGACTTCAGCCCCTTAATTCCAGTGAGTTAGTGCTTCAGCATACCATGACGATACCATGCATCCAACGTTATGGACACAATTTGGGGAAGAACCTTTTCTATTCCAGCATGACTGTGCCCCAGTGCATCAAGCAGGTTCTGTAAAGACGTGACCTCAACCTCCAACATCTTAGGAATAAACTGGAATGGAAATCATCAGTGCCTGACCTTATCAATCTACAGAATAAATAGGCACATCCTACAGAAACTCCAAACATTGGAAGCTGTAATAGCTGCAAAAGGAGAACAACTCCATATTAAAATGTGTTTGCAATGTCATCAGAGTCCCATCAGATCATCAGATATCCATCTAGTGTATCTTTTAGCTTCAGCTGAACCTGAACAAGACTGTAAAGGATTCTGTTAAACATCATAATCTAAACCTAAGCTTGACTGAAACTTGTTCACCTAGATTTCACTTTTTTAAGTCAACTCTTATAGCAAGGGCTTGGTGAACAACTCAAATTTACACAATGCCACTAACCCCAAGTACCTTTGATGAGTCAAGCCATGTTTGATGTCCAAGTTTTGCTTCTTTTAATTTAGAACTGGTTCTACTAGGCTGGCATTGCTAATAGACACCAGCCAGTAGTTTCCTAAAACTTCCTCAACTTGCTCAAACTGTGTCCAGCTCATCATTTAGGTGGTGCAGACAGAACACCATGTGCTTCAAGTATTTAGACAACCGGGTCTGTTTTTGCCAACTGACCCAGGAGTAGGAGTACTGATCTAAAATTATTATTTGTGGCAACAACCTGTCTGTAGTCTGTTTAGTTCGTTTTATAGCTCACATTATGTCATATTGTGTTCAAAACTACATCCACAAGTCTGTACCACCTTAATGAAGAGCTGAAGGCAGTTTTTGGCAATGTATTTATGGAAACAATCTAGGTGACTATTGACTTCGAGTGTTTGTTGGCAACAGTAGCTTCATAGCACTAAACAAAAAAGAAGAATTTGAACTTCAAAATTTGAATTAACTATATTTAGGACAAGTGGAAAGTGAGAGTTCATATAGAGGCTAAATTTCTTTGAATATGCTAATGAAAACAGAAAATATGTTGGCCTCAATAAGTCATGGAATGGCTACATGTGTCTGAAAATGCCTACTGTCCTACTGTCCTACTGATAGGACTAACCCTAACCCTAACCCTAAAAAGTTCAAAACACACAGAGCTGCAGTGACTCTGGCTTGTAGAGAATGCAGGATTTTATTTTTACCCACATGCACATGGTTAATGGTCAGAGAGGCAGGTGTTCATTGTTAGAGATTTGCAAAATTGTGCAGAATTTTGACATCATCAAAAAAGACACCACAAACATGCAACAAACTGTATAGAAATCATGCCAGAAGAAAACTTTCCTATCATCTAAAGACCCTCAAACATCTAAAGGTAGAAAATGCACCATCAAGATCCACTGGTCACAGAATCAAGCCATTCCCCCTTACTTAGACCCCATTATGCTGGCAAAGAGATGTTATACAAAATGCTACATTTCAGGGCTGTCAGAAATATACACAGGTATGTTTGTGTATGTGCACCTACTTTTTTCCAACACACTTGATTGCCAAAACTGTCTTCCATTCCACCATTCAAATTGTTCCAAACCACTGTGCATGATGTATGCATTTTGTTCACTGAAAGTCTGCAGCCAAGAGATGGAGCTGTTGTGCTAAGAACCCACAATATTCTTTAAAGAACAAATGAACTAATTTCCCATTTCAGAGCTGAACGGCAGAAAGTGACTTTGAGCCTTATTTACTTTAACCTCTGCAGGGCACTTTAAATTAAAGGTTTTATTTTGCAAGCTCATTAGCATTCTGTGCCTGTTGCAGGTAAAAACGCATTGGATGAAACTGATTGGATGGAGGTGGACTCGGCTGCAGGCTTCAGCTCGAAGACCCTGCAGGTTCTGAAGGGCAGAACTAGCCCAGAAACAAGACTCTCCAATGAGGAACTTCAGGTATTTACACAAATGATCATCTTCTCTTATCGTAACAGTGTACTTACATCTTCTAATAGCGAGTATATGAAAGTATGTGCTTCACATCAGTCTACTGCTGAGTTAGGTTCCAACATGGATGACTCTTATATTTAGAAGCTCCTGGAGACCTTGATGTAATTGCAGGTGTGTTATATTGGAGCTGGAACTTCTCCTGGGTGTTGGATCACTAAGACCAGACTTTATATCCACCAACACTTTTTCTAATTACGAGTTTTAATAAGGTTAAGGGATGACGTTATCCAAATATTCATTAATGCATTTTCCCTCTATGTTCCACATGGGGGCACTATCCCTCTTTGATCCATCACATAAAGGCGAGACTACCCCGTCTGGTATAATAAACTGATGAAGATGAGCTGTCACCCATTTATTATTAATTTGAATTTACACAGTTGATTTTTATTGGTGAGTCAAGCACGGAAATTTAAAGGTGGAGTATTTAGAGAACAGATGATGGGAGCAGACCAAAAAACGGATTCCAATGTTACAATCAGACATGTGAACAGTGGACTGTTATAGGATAGACGTCTAATTGGCATAGAACTTTCACCTTTATGTTCAGGGTACTTCAAGGGACAGTTTGACAAAATGTTATTGCAAAATAACTTACTTCTTTAACTGGGATTGGAGCAAGGAGGCTGAGTGGTTAAAATATGCAAATGCAAATTTGCTGTAGTGATTTTTCCCTTAAATAGCCTGCATGTGTATATCCACAATTAATTAAAAAAACATCTTAAGCCAAATATTCCTCAGAACAACTGGGAAATAATGTGTCAAGCATCCGGCAGTGTATCTATAGCCTTTTCATGTTAGTACTTTCTGTATGTAGGTATTAAATGCTTCAGATGTCTGGTTCCTATCACCACTACTTTGAACACTGCAAACACTGCACATTTCTGTAGAACAGAGCATTTTGCAACAGGAAGCAAACATTTACTTCTGCAAAAATGAAAAAGTACAAAAATAAGTTGACATCTGCTACAGCCTAGTCTAGATTGGCCCATAACTTACAAAGACATAATCGTGCAAAAGCCCCAAATGTGTGCTTGATTTGTATTTTTGTTTAAGCCTTTTTGGTTTAAGCTTCAGAAACTGACCAGACCAAAATAATAAACACAAGCCCCTCTAACTAAGCCAATGTTCTACCTAACCAAATAACAAAAAAAAGAAATATAAATCTATTTTTCCCCCTTCCTCTCCTACCTACCTCCCTGCCTGCTGTGACGTTGCTTCCACGAACTCATTGTTACCTGTGTTTGTAAATAAAAGTGTGCCCTTGTTTTGCGGACAAACATGTTGCAGAAACGTGCAATATTATATCGAATGTGGCAAACATGTGCCTGTGTAGGCGGTGCTGAAGCAGGACGCGGAGGCTCTGACGGACCTGCTGGGGTGGGACAGGGAGAGGACCACTGTGTTGGTGGAGGCCTGTGGAGAGGAGCTGAATAAACGTCTAAGGCAGGTCCAAGCCATGCAGTCTCTCAGTGCTCATTCCCAACAAAGAGAACCGACATCAGCAGAAACACACCAAGAGGAAACGCAAGCCAAACGAAGCAGGTAGCTCAGGCGGTGCTTACTCACAAGAGTTAATGTTACATCAACATCTTCTGAATCCATTTATTTACTCCACTTAAAAAGAACAGCTACACTCTGCACATAATATGTGGACTGAAGTTGATTTTTATTAATCACTGTGAATACATTTCTGGTTTATTCTGACAGTAATTGTACATTTATTTTAATTCACATTTCCATTCATTTTGCCTCAGAATGTGCAGTTAGCTGATGGCTGATGTGGGTCAATTTTTACATCACCTGTATTAGAAGAATGCTGTCTAAAGGGGACTGCTGTTAGGGGAAAAAGGTCTTAATCAGTCAGTGACTGTATTGATTTCTGTGCAGTTCTACACTGATGAGGTGGATTAGCAGTAATAACATGGTGGTGTAGTTTAATCTTTAAGAAAACTTGTCAAATTTGAACTTAATGATGACTTGATTGTGTTTATTGTGATGTACCATGCATGACTGGGAGTGTTCAGAGGAGGAGTATGTTTCAGCAACCCCCAGCCCCCACACCCTGCCCCCCACCCCCACCCCATAGCTGGCTGTGAATTTTTTTTTAATGCAGTTTCTTTTCTGTATTGTTGGGACATTTGTATAATCACTTTTGCAATTAGGAAAAGCCTTTACAAATGGTAGGCTAGGAGTAAGTTTACATGGCAACAATAAAACCTTTTTTTACTCTTTACCTGTTTGAGATGATTTCATCAATACCATTGAGTTTTCAATTTCAAGAATTTCATTATCAGGCATTGCACAATTACATTATACAATACATGGCTAAGAGTATTGGGACGCCTGACCAATACACCAACTGGGACTTGCTTTCCACAAGATTTATGAGGTGCTAAAACTGGACAAGAAGGGCTGGCTTGCAACCTCGGTTCCAGTTCATCCCAAAGGTGTTGGATAGGGTTGAGATCAGGGCTCTGCCTGTTTAGTCAAGTGCTTTGTGCACTGGGGCACATGTGGCTTAGAGTTTAGATTCTCTTCCCGATCCTGAACCCAACCCGAGACCGTCTGGGTGATCAATCATGGCTCATTTACAAATGCACCTGCAGATGAGAATGTATGTTATAATGGCCCACATATTTAAAAAATTGTCGGGTTTAAATCGGGCCAGGCTGGGCTCGGACACAAGGTGCACGGGCTCGGGTAGGGTCGGGTTTCATTTTTTGGGCCTTATCTAAGCTCTAGTATTGCTGGAGTAGAAAAGGACCTTCCCCAGATGTCTTGATATGTTGAAGCATTAAGATTGACCTTCACTGAAATTACGGGGCCTTACCCTGAAATACAGTTGTGTCCACACTTTGTATTTGTTCGTACACAGTGATGTGTGTACGTCTAAACATGAGATGAGAAAACAAGATGTAGGGCGTGTTTGTTCAAAACATTTCTAACAGTAATTGTGAGTGTAAATATACTAGTAATGATTCCATTTATAAATGTGGTGTCATAACCTCTCCTTGAAGTCCTTCATTTACAAATAGCATCCACATTTACGGCATTTAGCAGACACTAACTACAGGGGACAGTCTCACTGGAGCAACTTGGGGTTAAGGGTCTTGCTTAGGGACCCAGTGGTGGTGCTGGAGGTAGGATTTGAACCCAAGACCTCATGTATCCAACATATTCAATGTAATATTCATTTTACTTTGCAGTCTTTGTTTACTTGTAATCACAGAAATACTGTACATCCCTTTCATTTATCAGAAATGCAGATACCATGTGGCTTGATTCTGGAGATTATAACTAATGTGTGTATTATTTTAGCATGATATAATGGCATTTTATAGGAAGCAGTTAATGAGCATTTGATGAAATAATCAGCTATCTTCTTGCATGTCAAACCTTTCCTGTATAAAATCTGTGCTTCTATATAGGAAGAATTTGTTAACAGACATTTGATTTCATACCAAGACTCTGCTTAAAATTCACCCAGTCAAGCGAACCTTTGCAAAAAATATGTTTTGCCATTAACTCCTGAAATCCATATTGTCCTCATCTGACATCAGAAACATCTGAGAAAATATGGGCAAAAGGAAAAGTCTTTGTGTTTTGCATCTTTTTTCTAATTCAAGACAAATGTCTGTTTTTCACCATTACCAAAAAATTACTTTCACATACAATTGCAAGTCTCTTATTTATGTATTTGCTTTGATTTCTATAATAAGTTCTACCGTCTATCTTCAGGCTTAGCTTATTAGAGTGCCTTGCCTCAGACTGACTCGGATTGGCTCACATGTGTAGATTTAGTACACAGCTACTGCACTGCTAATAACCTCGATACGCTGTCTGTAATGAAAGCAAAAATGTATTTGTGGAAACTTGTTCAGCAGAACAGTCTTGTTAAAAGCACCAGGTTCACTCCAGACAATATCGTCCCGCCCTGCAGTGTAATGAGCATGAGACATTTGACTGGTGTTGAGGCCGATTTTGAACAGTCCAACTGACACCCGTGACATAAAAAGCACGCACTGAACTTGGGCCGTGTGTGTTATGTATGTGTATGTGTATGTACATATATATATATATATATATATACACATACATAGTGGGGCAAAAAAGTATTTAGTCTGCCACCAATTGTGCAAGTTCTCCCACTTAAAAAGATGAGAAAGGCCTGTAATTTTCATCATAAGTACACTTCAACAATGAGAGACAGAATGGGGGGAAATAATCCAGGAAATCACATTGTAGGATTTTTTATGAATTAATTGGTAAATTCCTCGGTAAAATAAGTATTTGGTCACCTACAAACAAGCAAGATTTCTGGCTCTCACAG
>JBBMFX010072293.1:0-10504 GCA_037832545.1 Rhabdalestes septentrionalis
AATAATAATAATAATAATAATAATAATAATAATAATAATAATAATAATAATAATAATAATAATAATATTATTATTAATAATAATAATAAGTAACTATATATATTCACTTTTTTGTTTTATGGGTGTTTTTAACTACTCTTTTGAACACTGCCAAATCGTGCTGAATGTGCACTTAAAAAAAATAACTAAAAAATTGCATCAACATTTTAATGTGATGGACGTGCCTGCTTTCTCGACACTGACTGGTCGAAACAAGGAAGACCAGCGGGGAACTTCTCACGAACCGGCACCGGTTTGAGAAACGCTGGTCTACGACTAAATGCTGGTACAAATGTAAACAATTTCCTGCGGGACAAATAAAGCTTTCTGATTCTGATTCTGAAATGAGTGTGATGGTTCATCATGGTAGAAAACTTCACTCAGGTTAGACTTAGATTGGCAACCAATATAATGATAAGATATTGACAAACTTGCTAGTTCCAAACTGCCCAAATATAACATCAGCACACAAAACCCTGCACACTAGTGTAAGCCTGAATGTGTTGGGCTGCTTCACCTTCAAAATTTGGTGGAGGAGGAATAATGGGCTGTGAAGAGACAGTGTTCTACTTTGTTGACCCCTGTTTTAGAAGGACACCCCCTTCTAGCCTAAAAACTTTGGAATAGGTAGGATCAGGTTTAGATTTTAGAATGAAATGCCTCTCACTGTTTTTTCCTCTTTTACCGTCATGTGGGGAAGGAGACACAAGTGCGGAATTCCCTTCTTCACTTAATTTTCATTTACCAACTCAAAAAAGGCACGAGGGTCAAAATAACAAAGAACAGCTAGAACCTGAAGACTGGTCTAAAACACACAAACATGAATGATGGATGAAATACTGTGGACCGACCCTGGATTACAACCCAGGGGAAACCTAAATACACACAGGACTATGTCCAGAACTAAACACTTGATGGGTGTAACTAAAGATATGGAACTAGACACTGAACACAAACACAATATTAAAAACAAGGGTCCTACATGTAACAGACAAGGGCGACCTCTAGTGGCTGCTGACTGGGATGTCACATTTAAATATTTTACAACATTAACGTTAAAAATTTTCTTGAACTGACCAACAGAACTATTTAGTTTATTTTTTTTGCAATAAGTTACTTCATTAATAAATAAAAAAAAAGGATATATATATTTTATTTCTCTTCCTGTTAAGTTATTTCAAGGATACTATGTTTTATTGTGATGGGTGGAATTTTTTATTAATTGTTTAATTCTTTTCTTATTTACAAAACCTTGCAAAACTCACCTGCGAAAATAATATTTGAAAAACATTAAGGTCAGCAGTGACTATTTATGTTAATATTACTACATTTCCTAAATAAAAAAGAGTAAAATTACACTGTAAATAGTGATGTTATTTTCAACATTTCAGTGTGTTCTCGTTGAAGTGCAGCATTACTTGCTGGAGGAACCACAGAGGAATCTGGAACCGAACCTGTGTTCTCCTCACCAGCTCACACATTATCAACTACTGTTACACACAGAACTAATCCTGATCATTTTACTGCTTTCTGGTTTGTTTGCATTTATTGTAATCTTAACATTGGTGAAGGAAAGACACTGTATTTATTAGAATTGATGTTTTAAATGAATTTTCTCTGGAAGGAATGAATGTCCTGGAAGCCACACAATAGAAAGATAAGGTTTTGCCCAAGGACGAGTGTGAAATGGACCCAGTTTGTACAAAGACTAACCAAATATCAGATCAAATTCTGATGTTTCGCCTTCGTGCCTGCTGGGTATGGTGGGTATAAAGCCGTGGCCGCTGAAGGCTTGGCACTGGTCCCACTGTGAAAGGCCAAGGTGAGGTCAGGCCGAGGGTGGGCCTGATGAAGCTCCCTGTGATGGAGGTCCAGGTGAGAACTGACCACCCAGGTTTTGGAGGGGGTGGGGTACTGACAAGTGCTCTTTATGTTCCAGAGGAGAAGACCCATACACTCTCTCTGCGGCGAGAAACGGGAAAAGTACTGGCCATATATTATATGCCCCGCTCAATGAACCACGAAAGCTCACTTTAGTTTAGGGTAGCAAGCATAACTAGAATGAATTTCCGAGAGAAAATATGAAGTGTGACTGTGCATCTGCGCTCACAGGATCTTATTCCTGATGTGCGTGGATAAAAACGGGGATGTGTTAAGACAAGCAGTTCAGAGAATCAGAGAATAACACTTTAGAGTCTTTCAGGATCAATAGGAACATATTTTACAATATCACCTCAAATCAGCTAACTGAGCTGGCTAGCAGCTTGCTAGCTAATTAGCAGTTTTAAACCAAGTGTTTGCAGGCCAATTTTTTACTTTATTAACCACAACAATGACACACAACTTTTTTTTCATAACTGAGCTTTCATTAAAGACTGTATTAGTCGCTGTTTTTAGCTCTTGAAAGATTGATTTGTTGCTCCACTTTTGTTACTTTGTTGCCGCCATAGCTGTGACATTACAATGTTCACTCTACACTATACACCATTAAGGCAACTCACCCCTGCATTCTGGAAGCGACTCAACCAAGGAAATATAATGAACAATCCTTAGCCCCTGATCAAACGCTGTATATACACTCAGTATACCAGATATTAACACTTTAGCATTGGAAGTATGCCAAAATGACAAAATGGTTCATACATTTTCTGCTGTACATTGAATTATAATAAAATGAACCCTTAAGAAGAGTAGTGTGGGGCGGCATGGTGGCGCAGGGGTTAGCGCTGCTGCCTCACAGCAACAAGGTCCGGGGTTCGACTCCCGGGTCGGGTGCAGGGTCTTTCTGTGTGGAGTTTGCATGTTCTCCCCGTGACCGTGTAGGTTTCCTCCCACCACCAAAAACATTGCCCCTGGTGACTGTCCGGTGTGTACTCTGCCTTCGCCAGTAGCAGCTGGGATTGGCTCCAGCCTCCCCCCGTGACCTCGAGTGTGGGATAAAGGGGTAGAAAATGGATGGATGGAAGAGTTGTGTGCTTGCTGATATAATCGCAATAATGAGGAAGCACAGCCTCTGACTTTCATGAAAAGTACCTTTGGCATCTTCTGAAATGTTCCATCCAACATCACATCACAGTCAGGAGCAACCAGAATTCCAATCCCACTTGATTCGGAAAGCCCCTAAAAGATCATGCACAGACGGTCAGATTTGGAAGCAGTTTAGTTTTTGGATTAAGTTCAAAGTTAAGATTAAAAATAAATGGAGAAATTCTGTTATCCTATCAATGCAACAAGAGGAACAGGAGTAAATAAAGATATAAAATAAGAGTTTAAAGAACTGTTGAATAGTGCAAATATAATATCAATAAACTAACAAAGTGACTATATAATTACAAACAATATCATTCTAATCAGATCAAAACCCTAAAAATGTCCAACCGGAGGCCGTATTGGACTCGGAGGGGCGGGGATTTTACGTTGAAGGTATGGTTGACCTGACCATCCCCCCACACACTCCTCCTTTGGTGGGGTACCTCTGGATCTCTATCCCCCTCAGTTTCTTCTCTCACTCCACTGGAGGCTTTCAGAGCAGATGGAAGGAGCCACACAGTAGCGAAGACCAGCAGCCAAGTGAGTTTTAATTTAACATTTTATCATCATCGGCTCTGCACCTTCATGAATTTGGTATTTTGGTTGTTTTTTTTTTTCCTCATTTTTGGCATAAAATATATTTACACAATTTGTTTGAATGAATGAAAGAATCGAGTAATTGTTGGAGGTGGATGTGAAGTGTGTTTCATAATGATTTATTAAACAAATTGGAAACTAAAACCCACTTTATAGTCTAAAATGTAAAACTTTACTAAAAACAACCCTGTTAATTAGCACTTATCAGCCTTTTACCGTCAGAGTGGGTTTCTTTGGCAAAGGTGCGGCTTGCATTCCTCCTCTGTTTACATTCTTTTTCGAATGTTTTTTTTTCAGCTCCTCAGGAGTTTGAGGTGTAAGTCAGTATTTATTCTGAAGTTAAACCAGTTTGGCACCGTGAAGCTTCCCCTGAGCACAGATTATGTAAGAGAGGTCAAAGACGTTACAGTCCTTCAGGGCTGGAGAACACAGTGCAACTCTGTTCTTGCCTCGGTTTTTGGCTAAAAAAGCATCTTCTCTTCTTCTGCTCTCATTCAATTTTTTGGATATGTTTGCCTGAGACCCTTCACGGTTCCTCTTGTTTGTAAAATAGGTTACCGCAACATCTATGTTTCCCTAAATTTGGGTTGCCCAAATTTTTACCATAATGTTATATTTTAATAAAACAGGTGGACTGATAAAATATCACTAATTCATTTCTTTTCTGAGAATCAAACCTCCTTTGAAAATATGACTATGTTAGATTTAGAAATTTTATATCATGTTCCTTCATTAGTGAAAAATTTAACAGCAGAGTTTGGACAGGAACTACTTTACTTTCCATTCGTAAGGTAGAGTGAGTGCTGAGGTCATACCAGTGACCAATATTCTTCACCTCAGATTTACCTTTACAGCATTTTGCAGACACTTTGGAATGCAACTTCCATTCCCTACCTACAGGGGGCAACTTGGGGTAAAGGGTCTTGCTCAGGAAACGAGTGGTGGTTTGTTAAAAATAAGATTCCAACCCATGACCTAGTGGTCCAGAGGCGGAGTGAGTTGGAATTGACACCATAATGTCCTTCAACTAAAATCAAATCTAACATTGATGGAATCAAACTTTATATCTCCAAGTTTTTTAAACATAAATGTAAATCATCAGCTGACATTCACTCATAGGTTGCATCAAACTTACTTGAAATGAAAACACTTTATGAAAGGCCTGTATTTGTTTTGACATGTAAATCGACAAATTACATAAAAGTGTTTTTAAACAAGTTTCAGATATTCTCCAGTCAACACTTACGTCATTTAATCTCAAAAAATGTTTTAAAAAGTGACACTTCTTGGAAAAAATGTATATGAACGTTTATGTAATTTGTCTTTAAAGGCTTACGTACATGTTGCCTTATGAATATGGGTCTTCATCCTTATCTACCTACCAAGTTGGGGTTTTTTGAGTGTTTATTGGAGTGTTTTAATCCTTTGTGTTTAAAAACTGTCAATTTTAGAAATTAATTAGAGATTTCAGTCTCCACCCACTCACCTCTCTGATTTTTCCTATAATTCTGTATATTATTGAATTCTCCTGCACCAGTTTCTTTTTAAAAATTATTATTTCTTTTTTTCCATCAGCATCTTCAAACAGAGACAGGAAGATTTATGTCTTATTCTGGTGACGTCCTCTTCTGAGTAATCCTGCTCCACTAAAGGCGCCATGATAGTCTCACTAGCCTTCATCTTCTTGCTAACTCCCCTTCCTTCTCTTCAAGCCTCAATCGGCGAGAGAAAAAATTCCACTAAGCCAACACCTCATGCGATCAACCTCAATGTTATCCCAAAACCAGCGGCTACAGAGCTGAACACCAAACCAAAACTCCCGACTCCACCCGCTGGCTCGAAAGTTAGTAATGTCAGTCAAACTCTGTCAACCTCAGCAAAGCCTGCTGCACCCAGCAACACTCAGAAAGCCACCACAGACAAACCTCCCACCAGCTCCACCATCACAGTCATCATCAGTGAGGGCTGCGTCCAGAGGGAACCTCGGAAGGACTCAGGTAACATGACGAAAATTCATGAAGTGGAGCTGAGTGTGATGCCAGGGTCTCCTCTGGCGATGACGCACCGTATCAGCCTAGAGATAGGCACCTGCGGCGCAAGCTGCCACTCCGAGTTAGAGGCGCTGAAGGGGCGGGTCGAGCTCCTGGAGAGGGAGATGTCAGACCTGAGGAAGAAATGTGAGTACCATTCAGTTTATGTCATCACGAAAGAAGTAAATGAGCAACACCCCATCATCTACCTTGAAAACCCTAAGAGCCACCGGGAACACCAGATCAACAGCATGACAAGACCATCTAATCTAACATATCAACAACCTAGCAACACTCCAAAAACCACCAGAGTTGGTATATCATCCACTTGGCCACAAACTGATCACCTGGTTTAGGCCTGCATTTGGATAAATAACGATATATTATAATGATCTAATTGCACACCTTTCAGTAGTTTGAAAATGCAAGGGAACGATAAATTCTGAATTAGATTTATAAATGATCTCCATATTCACTTAATTCTCTGCAGGTTCCTCAGTTGTTTTAGGATCCACTGTTTTAAGTAAATATGTTTTTTTATTTATTGTGTTATGTAGTTCATATTTAATTTATTTATTTGCTTGTTATTTGCTTGCATGTCTATTTATATGTCTATATATACGCATACAGTAAATGGAATTGTGCAGTAATTACTGGCTTTTACCTTTAATGCCTTTTGCCCACATCTTAAACAGATTCTGAGAAGACAATTAAGCAGACTTTGGAAACTGGTAACGTGAAGGTATCTGAGAGCAGCACTGTCAAACAAGATACACAAGCCGGGAAAAAAATGAAGGCAGACAAAGCGATATTTGAACGGACACTGGATGATGAGCAGTTGAGGAAAGACAAAAAATCCCAACCGACAGCAAAGCCAAGTACCGCCAAACCCGTAACTGCAACAACCGTTCTCAAAGACCAGGATGAAGGAACGAAGGGCAAGAAGGACAGCCAGATTCTCACCAAAGAGGGACAAAATCAAGAGCATGCAACAGGAAGCAGAACAAGGGTCCAACAAGTGGACTCAGAAAAACAGTTACAAACCAATTTTACAACAAAGGTGTCCACTAAGCAAGAAGAAACAGAGAAATTGAGCGCGAGACAGGAGAAGCTCAAGGATGTTCCTGTGAACCAGAATGTGACCCAAACCACTGAGAAGAAGTCCAATGGCACCTCTAAAGTTTTACCTAACCTCTCCAAGGGCCCCAAGGTTAATGTGACAAGTTCTGGTAAAGGGAAACACCCTCAAAAATCTGCAAATGTGACTTCTTCAGAAAACAAAAAAAAACTGTTCCAGAGCAACAGCACAGCAGTGGTGAAAGGCACAGCGACTGAAAGGCAGAAGGTGGAGAAACATGGAAATGGAACAATCCTTTCCTTTGAAAAAGACAAACCACAAATCCAGAGCAATGCTGCACTTGCCAAAGTTGGGGCTACTGAAAAAAAGAAGGTGGAGAAGCAACTAAACCTGACGAGTACTGTTGAAAAAGACAAGAAAGTGCCCCAGGTCAATGCCACTGTTCTTAAAGATGGAGCATCCATCAAGAGAAAGGTGGAGAAACAGGCAAATGCAGGTAATCCCACTGAAAATGACAAAGCCCAACTCCAGAGAACCGGTGTTCTCCTTAAAGAAGGATCATCTGAAAAGAAAATGTTAGACAGTCATCATCTCAATGCCACTTATTCCGAAAAAGACAAGAAGATCATGCACAGTAATGTGCCGATGGTGCTTAAAGGTGGAAAGAAAACACTAGAAAGCCAAGCAAATGTGACAGCTTCTGCTACTAAAGACAAGAAGTTACCTCATGGAAGTCCAATAGTGATGCTTAAAGATGTAACTTCTGACAAAAGGAAGGTGGAAAGGCATGTGAACATTACTTCTTCTGTTGAAAAGGATAAAAAGCCTCAGCAGGTCGAAACCACACTCCTTAAAGAAGAAGCATCTGGAAAGAAAAAGCTGGAGAAGCATAGAAACACCAGCGAGAAAGACAAGATGTCACGATCAGGCAAAGAGTCACTAGCAACATCTGCAGGGAAGAAAGGAGAAAAGCAGGTAAATGTAACATTGACAACTGATAAAGTCAAAACCCAACGGCTGGGCGATGCCACGGGCAAGAAAACAGTAGAAAAGTACGTAAACCTGACTTCTAACATTGAGAAAGACCAGAAGCTGCACCACGTTATTGCCTCGCTTCCCAAAGAAGAAGGGTCTGGAAAGAGGAGGGTGGAAAAACACACAAATGTAACGACTTCCACTGAAAAAGGCAAGAGTAATGTTGACCTTCCTAAAGAAGGCAGGAAAAAGGAAGAGGAAGCACCTGAAAAGAAGAAAGTAAACATCGCTGCAGTGTCCGATGAAAAAAGCAATAAGCAACTCCAGGGTAACATTGTTACAGGTCTAGGAGACAAGGCCGCTGGAAAAGAAAAGCTGGAGAGTTACGGAAATGTAACGGCCCCTGACAGCAAAGAAAAGATCTTGCGACAAGGCAGTGAGAAGACAGTTCTGGGAGACGGTGGAACAAAAAAGAAGGTGACGATGGATGGTGTGAATGTAATGGTTGCTACTGAAAAAGACAAATCAATCCATGTTAACCAGACAATGCCTCTCAAAGAAGGAATGCCTGGTAAGACAAAGTTGGTAAAACAGGCAAACGTAACAGTTACAGCAGAAAAAGGCAAATTACGACAGGTAAATGTTACCCTTCATAAAGAGACACCCGGAAAGAAAAAGGTGGATGCCACAAAGGAAAAAGACAATAAGCAACTCCAAGGCAATGTAACAACATCCCCACGAGATTCCCCAAAGACGAAAGTTGAGGGTGGCGTAAGCCTAACAAATGCAGAGGCCAAGACCGCAAAAATCAATGGCGTTGAATCCGTTGAGGCTCATAACATTTCCGCCACTGGCTTCATTATCACGTGGGAAGCACTGCAAGGGGCATTCAAAAACTTCACAGTGACTAGAAGGGAAGTCCCAACAGGAGCTACAGAAGAGGAGGACACCCAGGCTAGGAAAGGCCAAGACGACAACAATAAAGGGAAAGAGGCTGAGATTCATGGTTCAAATCGAACCTCTAAGGCCCATGCCAGAAAAACAAGGAAGTTCTCCCAGGTACTCCCCGGAAGCGCACGCTCGTTTCATTTCAGAAACCTTCAGCCGCAGACACGGTACTTGGTGTCTGTGTACAGCTCCAGAACTGGAGGGCCATCCAAACTTCATCGGCTGTTTGTATCCACGGGTAAATATTAAAGGTTCCTTGCTTTGTGTGATAATTTCCTAAGTATTAGGTGAAAGGGCTTTCTAGTGCTGATGCTACAAGATTACAATAGCTCTGATATGAAAACAACAGTGTGCTACCTTAATTCATTTCAAAATATTTTGTGATATTTATTTGTGAATAAGGTTGAAGCAACTAGTCCTCCATACCAATTCAGTTTCCCCAAATGGCGCATAATTAGCTTTCAAATACCCACACTGACAGAATGCATGTACCGTCAAATCAGGAGGTGAAATAAATTGGACCAGTAACACCCTAATTAAATCAAAGCATTCAAATTTAACCCAAATCTGTTCCCCGTTGGATTCCCAGTTCTTCATTTCAGAGTAAATTTCAAGCCTGTTTGGGAAAGAATCGTCTAATGAAATATATCTCCACTGAACAGTTATTCATGCTATGTGTCTAAATTAGTCTAATCTTTCTTTAGGTCCTGAGCCCCCTACAGATCTGCAGTTCAATAATATAACAGAAACATCCGTATCTGTTTCCTGGACCAAGCCTAGGAGCATTGTAACAGGATTCCGAGTGTTGTACACCAATGCTGCAAATGGTATTGTAGATGCTAACGTTACAGTTTGCTGTTTCCATGTGCAAAAACAGAAATTAATTTTGCTCTGCTCTTTACCTCTCAGGGGAGACTGGATCCATGACTGTTGACTCCCAGCTTTCCCATGTTCTCATTTCCAAACTCTCCGCCGGTTCCTCTTACGATATTAGCGTGAGGTCTGTTCTGGAAGCAATCGAAAGTGAGCCGACCACGGCTTCGGTCATTACAGGTAAACATCAGGTTCCGGGTGTCACAGGTCCATGTTAGTGCTTTTATCCAAGAGTTTCTTTTAAATGTTTCTCTTTTGTAGTGCCTGACCCACCCACAGGCCTTCAGGCAGTGAACATCACAGAAGCCAAAGCACTGCTAACTTGGAAACCTTCTCGGGCCAAAGTTGACCATTACATCCTCAGCTATGGGTCGGCAAAATGTGAGTGGTGCTCATCCTCGGTCCTTCATCCCTACATGCTCAGCCTCTTTCATCCCTTGCCTGACCTGCTATATTCCTTCTTATCCCCCAGCTCCTAACGTGACGGTGACAGTGATGCTGTCCGGTAGGTCTGTGGAGCACCAGCTCAGAAACCTTCACAGATTCACTGTTTACACAGTGCGGATCCTCAGCCAGATTAACAAACTCCAGAGCAGGTCCATCACCACCATCTTCACGACGTCGAGTGGTAAGATCAAGTATGGGTGGCGGTGCTTAGTGGGTAGGACACTTTCCTCTGGAACAAGAGGACTTGGGTTCGAATCATACATTCAGAGTAACACCACTGGGTTCCTGAGCAAGACCAGGGAGACAACCCTGTAGTGGGAATGGAAGTGGGGTAGGGGTTGAATCTTGAATCTTTGGTGAAAGAATCCACTCCACTTAATGGATAGAAGAACACACACCACTGGAAATCCTCTCCGGGTTTTCCTCCAACTCCCCACATGCAGGTGAAGAGAATGGTCAGTGCAGAGACAGGCTGCTGGGATTTCCA
>JBBMFX010072314.1:0-10503 GCA_037832545.1 Rhabdalestes septentrionalis
GAGTCCCGATCGAGTCATAAAGTCTGATTATCGGCCGATACCGATCGTCCGCCGATCGATCGGAGCATCACTAATAACTAGCGTAAAATGTGCTGTGCATCTTGCATAGCTAAATGCAACATATGATTAACATTTTAACTTAAACTCCCCTAACTTGCTCACTGGCGCCCTCTAGCGATTTGCTGCTCATAATTAAGGAAGGTGGCCAGATTCCCCTCAAACTGCCTCTGATTTGAATGATAGTCATTTTCAGCGCTCAAGGGTCCAATTTTCACCTTATAATATTTACAGTATAATATTTTGTTTTATATTTAATGTTCTGCTAAATGTACGTTCTGTTGATGTTTAAAGGGATGGTTCAATGTTTTTATTTTCCACCATTGCACATTAGTTTATTTGTGTAAGGAGAAGCAGTCTATTACTGTGACATCCTCCTCGTTGGAAGCTTAGAAAAGTCATTGTCCAATGAAAACCATGTATCTCCTTTTATTCACTTAAATTTTTTTTACATCGGCTGAATCTGCACCTGCCCTTTATACTGTGAAAACTGCAACAATAGAAATGATTTACAGTGATTTACAGTACTGGGCAAAAGTCTTGATCCCCCCATTTCTATATATTTTACTATGAGTTACCTTATTATCATTTTTTATTCTGGATAAACTGTTTTATATTTGGCATATTGAGTGGATTACATTAAATAAATGGGAACAAGTGTCGAGGAGCCTAGGTAAAGGAGCATTCAGCACCACCAGTATACTGATCACCACCTGATCACCTGGAATCATCTGCTCTGTTTCCTCACTGGTTCAGGGCTTCAGTTAGATATGCTTTGTTATGTCTGAATGATTCATACATAGATCACAGTGTGGCTTAACAAACAAAAACATTCCTCTAAAACTGGTCAGGTTCAGGGCCTGGACTGGAAATGAGAGGTTTTGAAAGTCCTTCAGGAGAAATGTTCCTCAAGACTACATTAACACACAAGAAATTCTGGATCTTTTGAAAGCAAAATATAAAGAAATGAGGGGTGCCTTTTTGCACAGTAGCTACTGTCTATAACAAGCAAATGTTATTTTTATCATTGTGGAGATTCCTTTTTTTGACAGTGACAAAATTGGAGGAAAGGAATGGTACCACAAAACATGATCCTCATGTGAAAAATCTTTGGGTGAACTTTGAGTGCATGGCAAGATTGAAAGGGTTACACATGATCATAACAGGTTTTAACCTCAATGACAGGTGCATCACTTTGGGTTACTGGAGTTGGTGTAAAATGTGAACTTTGTGCTTCACAGAAAACTCCCATGATGTGGGGGATCCAGCCTGGTTGTAAGAGTGTGTGTGTGTGTGTGAAAGAGAGAGAGAGAGTTTGTTTGTGTGTGTGTGTGTGTGTGTGTGTGTGTGTGTGTGTGGGTTTAGATACCTTGGCCCCTGTTTTCTCAGGCAGCACAGGGTTCATTTGGTGCTAGACAAGTTTCACTACTGTGGAATTCAGCAGTTTCCTCGTGTTCTCGTTTCTTCCATATATTTTTTTTTCCAACATACGTTGTGTCGTCAT
This sequence comes from Rhabdalestes septentrionalis, assembly GCA_037832545.1. NCBI lineage: Eukaryota > Metazoa > Chordata > Actinopteri > Characiformes > Alestidae > Rhabdalestes > Rhabdalestes septentrionalis. The sequence goes on from JBBMFX010072314.1 coordinate 1,562, forward strand.
TATTTAATACTGAAATGTAACTGCCTTCGTATCTCAGAACTAGGCTGTTTGGTGCCAACTGCTTCATTTACTGATATAGTGCCGGTCTGCGTATATTTCCCAGTACTGTATGTCCTTAGTTGCACACATGATTGGTACATAAACTGCCACTCTATGCATTTTCAGTGGTGCTAATTTGATTGAAATTGGTGAAATGTTTATACAAAAATAAATTAATATCTTGTAACACCGGGGGACTGAGCCTTGTTACATTGTGTTGTCCATTTTTTGTGAACCACATATACACTGGATATGTTCTCTTTTAGTCTGTTTCTGATTCTGAATACACAGTCTCAGGGTTTCAATAGAAAATGCAGGTATATGGAGCTAAAGTTGTCAAAAAATGTTCAGAGCTGTCTTAGGTTGAAAAATAATTGATGCATTTACAGATTTGATTAATCTTCTGGTTACCATAATGAGTAGTTATTACTTTTCCTGTATGATTCGTGGCAACAGCAGGCTAAGGGAGCACAGCAAACATTAATTGGTTTTCAGCCAAAATGAAAGAAGCTCGTGTTTGTTGCTTGTCAAATAGCTTACGGCCAAATTAGCTCTTCTTAACTGTGTTTCCTTCTCCTTCAGACATGATCATGTGCTAAATTGTTTTTTTGTTTGTCTCAGGTTCAAAGCTTTTATCAAAACATAACTGGCCTCGCTGTCTCTGGGTGGGTGGGATTGCTCTCCCCATGGATGTCTATTAGATGTCCTAACAGAATTGGCAACTAGTGCTCTCCTCCAAGCGTGTTTAGCTGCCCATCCGCAACCATTAAAAAGATATAGTGAAGCATCACATGATTTAGAGGAAGCATTCACCCTCCCAGCACAGTTAGTATCATGTAATAAAAATATCTAGTGGGTAAAATTACTGAAATGGTGAGAAAACTGGGTATGAAGTGTATCTTATAAACAAATTGCGTTGCAATATGCAAGCTTTAGTTTTCTGTCAGAAAAAGCATCTCTCCAAAAAAGTAAAACATTAAAAAAAAAAATTCTTTCATAAGATTCAATAGAAATGAATGCAAAAATATCCAGAATCACTTTGCACCGTTTCTATTCGTCAGTTCATCAAGAAATGTGTATAAAAAGTGTAAAAATTGCAGTCAAATGATATAAAAAACTAAAAATGGTGATGGATATGTTCCGACAAGGACGAAATGCTGTGAGGCACTTTTCTTCTTTGATGTATTTCATGGTTATTCCTCACTATTACAAAGACTTTTTTTCTGAATAAGGGTCTTTATGAGGTCATTAAAAGCTATTTAATTCCTTTTAAAATCACCAGCCTGAGGATCCAACACCTTCCCACTGTTTATCTTTGTATTCCGTCCGTTCTTTCTCTTCATACTCGCCTCCGCCGGCATTCCTTCACCCTAGAATTGACAACATCCTGCGGTATGCAGATCAGTTGGCGCTCTCTTGACAAATGGCCACCTGGCCCGCTCCCTTCGCCTGTAAATCCACCCCGTGGCTCGAGGGTGGCGATGAAGGACTGTGTGAAGGTCACTCCTGTTTTCAGAGTGCGGGAGCTCTTGGTTTCTGCCTTCTTATCCTGCTGCTTTTCAGTCATTATTTTTCCCTTTCCCTTATTTAATGCTCCTCCAGACCTGATCTCATATACATAAACCCGAAATGGTAAAAATAATAAAATACACCGCCGTCCTCAGACGTATGCCGGCTCCTTTGGCTTTCAATGAACCACATCTAAGCATGAATTTGAGATCATCTCAAAGGAGCAGCAAAGCAGCCTCAGATGTATTATTCTCAGCATGGTTCATCGCTATCTCCGCACATGGAGACACATCCATAAAAAATAAAAAATAAAACAAAACAGCAAACTGTCTTGCTTTTAAGGAGGATTCAGCACCAAAATAAGATGCAATATAGTGACTGTGCTGAAAGATGCTCCTGAGAAACACACCCCAAAAGCAATGATCAAATCTGGAGTTTTACTTTACTGGGGTTTTTTTTGGCTCCTCAGCAGAAGTTTGTTAGAAAGATCAGTCTTGCAATATCATCGCGTTCAGCTGCGAGTCCCTGGCAGGAACATTAGTGCGCTGCCACTTGCATATTGTGTTCGCCTTCACAATCCAGCCTCAGATATTAGACTCTGTGATATTAATTATAGCCTGAATTTAGCTGAATTTAGAGTTTGGTATGAGTGTGGAGAACAGAAGGGGATGCAGCAGCATCTGGACGGGGAGAGAGAGAGAGGGAGAGAGAGAGAGAGGGGGAGAGAGCAAGTAGGAATAGAGAGAAAAAGAAAAACAGTTAGAAATGACAGAAAAAGAGGAGAGAGGGAAAAGGAGGAAACAGCAAAAGCTGAGAGAGGAGAAGAAATGAGAGAAAAAGAGAAGGAAGGAAGAGAGAAAAGAAAGTAGGGAGAGAGGCGAAAGAGAGCTAGAAAGGAGATAGAAATGAGTGAAAAAGGAGAGTAAGGAAGGAGGAGGCTGAGAAGCATCTAGAGGGAGAGACGAGCACTTGCTCTTTCAGAGCTGGTCAAAGCAACGCTGTATTACTTCATATCCTTTAACAGATGAGGTCATCCCATGGTTAATGTTTTATAGCAGTGAAGCAGAGAAAGGCTTTTGGGGGGCTGGAGCCCATACATAACCCTATTTGAAATGTGCTCTAATGCAAAACCACATCCTTTACATCTCCCTGCTTGTCCTCTTATGCGATTCTTGGTACTGACACCCATCAGCTAAAAAAAAGCATCAGATTTCTTTTATGATTCTATAGTGTTCATTGATGTGAGCTGAGTGTTTCAAGAAGGATGTTACAAATGAAACACCGCCTAACCCTTAGAAAGTAAGCATTAACATCAAGCTGGCTTCTCCTTTAGTCTTTTCCTTCATGCTCCAGTCCTCTGCACCGACGAAAGGCATGGTGGGAACGATTCCATGCACCACTGATTTACTGCATCAGCAGGAGATTCTGGGATTTGGATGCTGCCGTGGTGCAGAGAAAAGGTGAAAATGTGAAGTCTCAGGGTGTGTCTTCCATCTCACCTCCACGCGGCTGATGCAGCGACATCAGCTTCACATCTGCCGTTGTTCTGTGTGGCAGGTCAGGGCGAGGAGGATGCTGTTGTGATGATCCCTCAGAGACTATGAGCTGACATTCAACACACACAAACCCCGCTGAAGATGCCGAGGGTTGCTAAATATGAAGGAGAAGACCTAGAATGATCTCATGGGCTTACAGGAGATGTGCCAAAATGCAGCCTCGTGATGCTGTAAGGGCACTGAGCTCTCAGATGTCCTTGTCTTTGCTAATACAAGCAAAATCTAAGGTTTATAATTAATCAGATGCTGTGGTCTTGCATAAACTGGGTTGCAGGTTTATTTGATGTAAATATCTTTCAGAATACAGATTCTTATCCTTCCATCAATGTGACACCTAGACCAGTCCAGCCAGGCCTGTTCCCCTAAGAACACAAGCAGCAGGAGAACAACAAATTGTAATTTCACATTTTACATCAAAACAGCTCCTTGCATGAAAGCTCACTCCGGTTTATGTTGATTCTTGGGTTGTCAGACATCATGCTGAGCTTTGTTTGGTGTATTTATCTTATGCAGAACCAAAGTTATTGGCGTTTAAAAAATGACATAATAATTATACCTGCTACTGGAGTTTTAAAACTGGAGTCCCCCGATATATTTTTTTAAAGTCTTAGAAATAAACTTAAACAAGCATAAGAACTTTGAAAGCAGAGGAACTTTCAGAATAGTCTCCGCCCACATGTGGGTGGGGTAAACCTGGGAATGGAGGGGGTTGGGAGTGTGGGCCAGTGAGAGAGTGTGAGTGTTTTAGACTGTTTTACACTGTCAATTTTTGTTGAAAATAAATTTCACTGACACACTCTTCTTAGGCTTTAAGCCTTAAAATGAATGAGATGCTGTGGTTTTGCATGGGTTGCCAGTTAATTTGCAAGACAGAAAATAAGATTCTTATAGATACAGATTCAGCCGGGCCTGGTCCCACCCCTTAATGCTCCTGAGCCCATTTTCAGAGACTGAATATAAAGCACTGTAATGTTCTAATTAAGCAGGCTGGTTGTTAGCCAGCTGCTACTGAGTAAAGTATCAAGCAGTAACTGGTCTGAACTCATTTAACTGCACTTTTATTGACATTATATCATTTCTACGTGATATAATGAGGAAGGGATGGCGATGAAGCGACAAACGCATGTTGTATATCAACAATAAGGACTGTGTTCTCATGTTAAAGTGGGATGGGTTAAACATTGTGGAAATCTCTGTACACTTTTCTAGTGGCAGAAAATGTACGCGTGTTTGTGTCTGTTTTTGATTTGTAGGTTATGCTCTTAATTATAATGAGTGCACTACATATGGTTCTGTTTCTGGTTTGAGATGCTCTTCACAACACCAAAAGAAGCACAATGGAAATAAAGGAAGCCTTTCACTCAACTAGTCCTCTTCAACTCCAGGCTGAGACCAATAACAAGGCAAACTTTGAGACCAAGACTGGATCCATGTCCTGGAACACTATTTGATACACCAACTCAAGCAAGAGCCATTCATTAGCTTAATGGACACCTATAACAATGTGCAAATGATTAAGATGTGTAATGCATGAATAAAAACCTGATTCATGCTGCTTAATAAAGTGAAAAGGAACAGTCTGTTAATTACCAGCTGTTAGAAGTTTCAAGATTCTTTATTTCTGAATCTGAATCAGAAAACGTGTTAGATCCTGGAGGAAACTGCTTATTTCACAACTGCTTACACAGAGAGTGAGGTACAGAGAGGCAGAAATGAGAGCAATTTGAAATATAAAGGTTTTATAAAGTTTGGTTTGCTTCTTCAGTTTCAGGATAGTCTTTGTAATCAGTAAATTAATATGTCAGATGCATGGTTGTGAGAGATTCAGGGTTGAGAGCTTATTCTTTAAAGAACTGAAAGCACTACACTGGAAAGGAAATTGTTTTTTTTCTCCAAAATGCAATTTCTGACCTTACTAGGAGTGTTTCTGGCCCACCAGTTGCACTGCTCTTGTGTGGTGCTGGGAGAGCCCATTCGAGGTAAAAAAGGACACTTAACTCCGCCGGATAAGTACATCTTTAGAGTGATCTGGTATTTTTCCCCTCTATGAGTGCCATGTTCCAGCCACCATTAGAAACTACTGTTCCTTTTTAAGAAGTCTAGAGACATTAAACCAGCCCAGACTGTTTCTTTCCAGTCATGCTCCATGGCATTCAAAGGGCCAAGAGGCAGCACCGGTCTCATTCTTCCTTCTCCAGCTCTCCAGGGGAGAGAGAGCGCTCAGAAAAACAATATGACCTTTGACAGATGGAGCTTTGTCATGTGTGTGGATCTCACTATGTCCACCTCACCTGCACTTCCACACTCCACACTTGTATCTGGAAGGCTGCAGGACCTTCTGTCTTCTGCCACACTGCTTCCACTTGTTTGCAATGGTAGAGACACATTTACTGCACCGTTTTTCCTAGGCTATATCTTATATCTCATCTAGATATTTCAGCCTGTTTTGACCACAAATATATCAAACAGATATCTAAAGAGTGTTGTATAAATGAAAAGGATCCAAACTCATCAGTTTGACCATACTTTTAACATGTCTTTCACAGATTTTCATTAATGTAAATATGGCAATTGTGCAGAATCTTAGCATTTCTTCATTTGACTTCAGATTTTACTTTGTTAGAATTCATATTTTTAAAAATAAAAATAGACCATGTCTATTTAGACTGTAGATAGTAAAATATAGACAAAATACTAGGATTCAGATTAAGCCCAGACTAAAAAGAAACACTGTATTACTGTTTAGCCCGAAGAAGTTTCTGTGTATGAGAAACCATTTATCTATCCATCCATCCATTCTCTTGACTGTTTATCCTTAAATAGGGTCATGCGGGGCGCTATTGGCCTTCGCAATAGTCTGAAAAAAATACCAAAATGAAAAGAATAACAAGCTCTTCGAGACCCCACAGGTTTAAGAAGAAAGAATGAAGGCACTCCATTATCCTCATCGTGACCGGAGCATTATCTTTTGGGACAGTCGGTGCCTGATGATTATGATCCTGCCACGATTCTTCTTTATCGCCATGGCGAAGCAGGCGAGCCGCAACCGTGAAAACATGTTGCTGTGCATAAAATGAAGTAGCCTGCATTGTTCTGCCACTGCTGATGATAGACGACCTCGTCCTTTCCGCTACCTGATGGATTTGAACCTTTCCAGCTTCTGGATGATAAAAGCACTCTGGTGAAGTGCAATTTTTGTTCTTTCATCTCTGATTAAATGAGAGAATGCAGCAGCCACGTGACTCATAAACAGATACATTAGAGTAGAGGATGTTGGGACTGGGCCTGGCAAATGCACTCACTCAGGAGGTTCATGGTTTCAGGGTCATTTATCTTATATCAAGCATAGGCTTTCAGATGCTTGAAGGCCACGCACTGAAAGCAAACCAAAGGAGATTTTTGAATAGGTTTAGGATTTGCACGCTCAGAGGTTTTTCCCCATAAATATATTCATATACCTCTAGACAGCACATTCTCCAGCATCAACAATGTTGTTCTGGCACTAGTCTTGTCTGGGTATCTCCTTTACTGTAGCCTTACTTCCTACAATCTTCTCGTTTGAATATTTCCCCAGTTGCCAGATAAAAAGTGTTGGTAAATCTCCATTATTTTCAACCCCCAATATTGACAGATATTTAAAATCTGTTTCAAACAACTGTTTAATCTGAAATTTCCAAATATTTTTCATTGGCACTGCGTTTATTAGAGTAATAACATGCTACTGGAATCTCAGATTTTCTAGCAGAAAGTAGCATTAATTAGTTGGAATTTTCTCTCCTACTTGGCCTGAACTGAAGAGAATTATGGCCTGAATGGAAGGCCTAGCTCAAATAGTCCTAGAATAAGAAGCAGCACTGGCAATATATGTAGAGAAACAAGATGTGGATCAGTGGAATCTGTGTTGGGCAGAGGCAAAGCGAATGTAGTTGGCATGAAAGAAGCTAAGTTAGAATAACGTACGCCACCCTCCCCACACAACCCCCCCCACACACAACCCCTGAGAACCAGCACTGGAGAGCCATCCCTGATGAGAACCCGAGGGTTAATGACTGGCTCCTTTGATTTGCGTATTATGGGAAATTAGAACGTGGTTCATGTTTGTAAGAAGTAATGCTTGCACAGCCGTTTGCGGAAAGCAATTAGTCTTAATCTCTCAGAGAGCGCCCAGCCCAATCAGCGCTCGCTCGCTCCAGATGGCATTCTAACACAGAGTGGTAATCAAGCTAACAGAGACCACCATGTTCAGAGCATAAACATACACACACACACACAAAACGCTAGCCTAAAGGAGTTCTGACCAATTTGCCATCCATTTAGGTTTTTCCTGTTTTTTGACTTGATGTAATTGAGATGTTCGATGCAAACCTGTGGAGATGCTTCACAAGCTAAACTCATTTTCCCCACTCAGCATTGTGGACCCTGTTATTAGCACATTGTCTAATTTCTCTCCAAAAGGCCAAAGGGCTTATTGGAAAACAACAAATCTATGGTAGATAGAATGGAGTATTTTCTATTAGTGGGAAAACAGAAAGAAAGTGGTTTCATTTGAGACCATGGAACTCAGTTGTTTACATAAATACAATTTATCAATTCAAAGCTTTACAAATGTGGAATACCAGTAAGAAGGCTCCAGCTGGAACCTATTAATCCCACTGTCCTATCAAAACCTTGTATAAGTGACCAATGGAAACAGTCTAGACTTGGAACATTGGTGCAAAACATAAAAATGCGCATGCCATTGTTTCAGAAATGCAAGGTTTTACTAACAATAGTCAAAACTGAATCCACAAGCAAAGAACCAGTCTTTATTAAATATATTACCAAAGTTGTGGGTGTGATTCCTATGATGGCAGTTTGTGCACTATATGATGTTACTGTCACTGATTGTCTCGGCTCAGTTTAATGACTGCAAGTCACACCCACACTCAGATTGACAGTAATGCCTTCTTATCAGCACTCAGCTGGTCTGTTGATCTCCAGTTTCTCTCCATTTTCTCACCTGTTCTGTTTATTCCATCATTGGCTCAGGTCTTTTAAACCTACACTCTTTTACATTGATGTACATTGATGTGGATAAGAGCATCTGCTTAATGCTGTATCCACCAGTGTAAACAATCATCAAAATGTTTTGATTAGATTGCATCCACTTGCAGCCCCCTGTATTTTCCAGAAGATAGAGCCTCCAGTGAAGGCACAGCTCCTCCCACAAGTCTTTTCCGTGGCATCTAAACAGAAAAGACTTGATCTGTTTCCTTTGTACTAAGGACAATAATCATGCACATGGAGCAGGAGCTCTTTGATCTCAAAGGTTGACGATGTCTGAGAGCTTTGACAAAATTAGCCTTTTCTACACATTCTGAATGAAAACCCTCCTTTTCTCAGACTCCTGCCTTTTGAAATTTTACATAATTCTCAGCCATGATCTGAAGAGTTTTGTTGCTCGGAGACATGTTTATTAGAAATGATTTAGACTAAATTATCTGAAAAGCAATATATTTTTAATTAGATAACATTGCCGTAATTATCATTATATATTAGATACCACTGAAGTTATTATTAGTAGTAGTTTTATTGTTATTTAATTTTGGCAAAACAATCAATTTAAAGAATAGATAAACAATCACCTGCCAACAATATTTATTTTAATGTTCAAGAAATAAAAAGTTATAAGGCTGTAAGGAAAGATTTGCAAATACACAAGTGTAAGTTACATAATTATTTTCCCTCTCTCTTTTTCTATCTAATCTCATCTCTCTCTCTTTCTCTCTCCCCATCTCTCTCTCTCTCTCTCTCTCTCTCTCTCTCTCTCTCTCTCTCTCTCTCTCTCTCTCTCTCTCT
>JBBMFX010072324.1:0-10503 GCA_037832545.1 Rhabdalestes septentrionalis
ACACACACACACACACAAGAGAAAGGGCTTTAAAAATCCATCCCCAGAAAACTGAAAGTGGAGAAAAAAAGAATGAGAGAGAGAGTCCATAGATATATCTATTTCAAATTGCACACAGCCACCACACTGACTGAATTTCATACATAATAACATGGGATTTGTGGTATTAAATGATAAAGCAGAGCTCGTACTGCGACCAACACAGAAAGAAAAACTTGACCCATCCGAGCTCGGCTCACAGGTACATTTTTTCATACGCACTAAAGATGAGCACTGAAGTAGCAAAAATCCCATTTAGCCATACAAGAGAATCTGATGCACAAATCCCTTTTCATCTAATGTGGTGCTGACCTGAGAACAGGCTGCACCTTTTCACCACACTGTAGAGACTGGGCCTGGCATGAAGCTCAGTAACAGGGCAAAAAACCCATCACTCAGTGGTGGTACAGTGGGTAGTGCCGTCTCCTCACAGAGAAAAGCTCCTTGTTTTGTTTCCTGGCTGTATGGGTTGACCGCTGAGATGTCTCTCCTGTGTGGAGTTTGCATGTTTTCCCTTTATCTGCATTGGTTTCCAACTGGTAATACAGTTTCTTCCCAAAGTCTATAGACATGAACAGGTCAAATGGAGATGCTGAACTGCCCCAGATGAGTGTGTGTGAATGTCTGCCTTGTGACGGACTGACAGACTGTCCAGGATGTTTCCCTGCCTTTCAGCCAGTGACTGCTGGGATAGGCTCCAGCACCCCCACCACCTGGTTAGCGAAAGCGGATTGGCAAATGGATGGATGCCATTTGTAAGCAGTTCCACATTTCACATGCACATATTTTCACTAGGACTGGCTGGATTTTCGGTTTATTGGGGCCTGGCAGAAGTGGCGAAAATGTTTCATTAGTGTGCAGAGTACGGACAGGTCAATTAGAAATGAATTTAATAGGAAAATGTGAAACATCTGTCAGGAGTTTCAGGAGCGTAAAGACAGTGATGAAGTGTCACAGTTTGTAGACAGGAGGGAATGAAATGATTCTGCTGATGTAATTCCAGGCTCATCCAAATAGAGAATATATGCATAAACTACAGACACTATGAATTCATACTCTATTTAAATCACTCTACAATTATTACTGTAAGATTGTGTATTCATACTGGATTAAAATCACTCCTCAATTATTAGGCTGTAAAACTGTCAGGCTGTATAAACTAGACACACTGCAGATTCATTTTAGATTAAAATCACTCCAGTGTTATTACCGTTACACTGCATAAAGTTTACACTGAGCATTCATAATAGATTTAAAAAATCACCTCTCATCTATTATTGTCAGATTTTGTACAAATTGCACATTCATCCTGGGTTCAAATGACTTCACAATTATTACTATTAAACTGCAAAACCTATACAGACTGCAGACTCATACTGGATCGAAATCACAATTATTACTGTTAAACTAAAAAACTATACAGACTGCAGACTCTGGATCGAAATCACAATTATTACTGCAATTGAACTGAAATTACTTGTAAAATACAGTTTATTTTGTAGTTTGTAAAATTATTAATGCCAGAATGTGAAAACAGAAACACACGGCAGATTTCTACCTGCAAAACTGCACTACTATTATTAATCATTCATCCATGTTCTGAGCCGCTTATCCTTAACCAGGAGCCTTTCCCAGCAGTCGTAGGGCTGAAAGGCAGTGGACAGGGTGGGAAGAAACCAGAGTACCCAAAGGAAAGCCACACAGACCCAGGGAGAATATGTGAACTCCACACGGAAAGGACACTCAGTCAACCTGCCTGGGAATCAAACCCAGGACCTTTTAGCTGTGAGGCAGCATCACTACCCACTGTGCCACCAGAGCACTTATTAGTGATTAAGCATGACAGCATAGTCAAATTGGATTAAGATCGCAGCCCTCAGCAGTGATCACTTCAAAAATGCTCTTTCCCAACTAAAACTAGCCAAGCATTGCTACTGTAGTAATTATGGTAGTAATGCATTAGATTGGTTGAAAAAAGAGGAGGGAGAGATCAAATAATAGGGGGCAATTAGGAAACGAAAAGGAGAACAGATAGAAGACAGTGAAGGTTTTTGTTGAGGTGCACGTACTGCAGCCAGGCGGTCCACTTCAAACCGGTTACTGAGGATAAAACACGCTTCTGCGTCGTCCATTCTGCAACCAATCAGAGCAGAGGGATGAGAAAAGAGCAGAAAGTGCAGAGTGCAGATAGAGAGACCTTCCTGAATTGATGTGAAAAGAAGGCGGAAATGAAGATGGGGACTGAGAGTGGTGGGAGTGGAGGGTGGGGGTTCAATGTTATAAGGTTACCAGTGGAAAAGGACAACAAATATACATCAGGGCTACACCAAGACTCTATTTATTACTGAGATGCTATTAGCAAAATGGAAGAGACAGATGCAGCATCATACAAGGCCATTAGTGAACGCTTTTTTCCACGGGCCGCAGACAAAATATAATTAAGACAGCTCTTATCAAAGACAAAGTAAACAATACATTGCAGAAACGCTGCTTAAGGGAACAGCTGAATCTAATTGTCAACACTGATCATCATGAATAAAAGCCAGAGGCAGCCAGACTTCGGTTATTGCTGGTCATGTAAGCGCTTTTTAATTATTTCCTTACAAAACCATATACAAACACTCCTGAAGGTCAATCCTGGCACTGGGCCATTAATATTAACATTTTATTTTTGGAGGAGAGACAGTAAATGGTAATGGATTTATTACACAGAGAAGAAAAGGCCTAACGGTTCATTGTTTTGGTTGAAAAGAATTAATTTATGACTTGAAATAATATTCATTTACGCTTTGACATCTGCACAGATATGACAAAACAAGTTCTCCTATTGCTTAGACCTTCAGGATCTGCACTGAATGCCTAATATGTGAGACTAACCAGAGATGTTTTAAAGGAGAATATCGCTCTCATAAACTCATATCTCTTAATATGGCATCTGTTTAAAGGGACGTCCCGCCCTTTGATAAAAATAGCCAATCAGCGTATTGGTAATGTCACTCAGGGGATTTGTTGTATGCAGTAATCAGGGCAAACCTGAAAAACATCTGTGTTTTTGTTGTTGACCACTACAACACTACAGTTGACCCATACTGTAGGTCCATAGTGCTCCCCCCATTCAGAGAGAAAGCAGTCTGGTCTTGGGGTCAAAGTAATTGACCAGGTGCATTAGATAGTCTCAGAGTGGACAGACTTACCTATAAGGACCACCAACATAATTAGGAACTGACAATGGATTCAACCAGGCACATTTTGATTTACAATAAGGACCAATGTTATGTGGGAAAGGGTTTCCATAAGCCTTCTGTGCTGTCTAGGGATCTTCCTGGGTGTGAATCTGAGGAAGCCTCACCAGTGAGCTGGATGCTAAACCAATTCCAGGACACTTTACTGAGGGAGTCACTCTAAAAAAGCCACACTCAAAATGAATGTATGACTATTACAAGTTTCAGATGTCTTTAATATAGTAAAGACAGTAAAAAGCAATGCCATTATCTTGCACCTAAAATACAGGTAGAATCCTATAGTGATGGAAACAGAAACATGTCTTACAGTATATGTGTTTTTTTTGTCATTTGTTGACTGTGTTTTGATACGGCCCAAGATAAAAGCCTAGCTCTAATCGTAATGGTCTAATAGTGAGTTCAGTGAAAGAGTTCATTGAGGTTTAATGAGATTAGGCTGAATATGTGCAGTGATCATGTTTTGAGTTTCGGATTACATCACTGCACGCCATTGAGCGGGAAAAATATTAATCAATAAGATCGCGTTTCGACTCCACCTCCCACCATCCCCTGCTTTCCCTGAGAGAAATCATTCTACTTACTTATAGAGCCACTGTGATCCTGCTCATTTCTCAGAAATATGTCAAAGCTCAAAATCTTTTTATGATTTCCCATTCATGTGGACTAAGGTAAGAGTGCAGTACTGCATTGTTCAGAGAAAAAAGGTCTTACATTAACGTAGCTGTCAGGTGACATTTAGTGCTGTGTTTGCTATTTCTATACTTTTGGCCAGTAATGTTCTTCAATCATCTGATTCAGCTAATCAAAACCATTCGGTGCACTGAAATATTAGAGTCAGGTTTGTAAGTTAGGACATTCAGCTTAGGCCTGGAGCATTCTCCTGGGGTCAAATATCTTTTGTTTTATCTGTTTGTTTCTAAGACCCAGTGCTTGAAGTGGGCCGGAACGCAGGGGAACGCAGTTCCGGAACTTCCGTATTTTCGTCTTTTGGGTTCCGCCACTTTTTTCTGCTTTCCGGTACTTACTGAAACTGATCCGATGCAGTGACAGTGGTCTGAGAATATGTCGGAAAATTTGAGTTCCTGCACCTAAAATAAAATACGTTTCTACATACTAGCTCTTCATGGGCATTTGCATTTGACACCATTCTTAAAACCCCAGTAGCGGTTATAATAATGACACGTTAATATTTTTACATGTTTTTTAAATTACAGTAACTTCGGTTCTACAGGAACAGCAAAACAAAGCTCAGCATGTCGCCTGACACCTCGAGCATCAACACAACCTGGAGGAACTTCCATATAAGGAGTTGTTTTGCTGAATGATGACAATTTACCCTTTGTTGTGCTGCTGGCGCAAATGCATGCCTCTCGTGTTTTAAGTATTAAGGAACAGTCAGCTAATGTAAGACAACCACACCTCAGAGGTAAGATACATAAGAACACTTTAGAAACAAGAATGAATGTGGTGATCTTACTTGGCCCTCATCAGGTCCTGGTCTTTGAGGGCAGAGCCCTGAAGGTAGATTACCCTCTGAGCCCACAGAGGAATGTGCAGGACCCTCCGTACCTGGACGTCTATCTCTGCTGGACACAGGATCACCACGTAGTAGTCCTACACACACCACAAAGATATTCTGGGTTAGAGTGGAGCACATTTTTTATCCAGCTCACTTCCTGAGGCCCAGTCCTGTTTATCCAGACTGGTACCTGAATTTGCATTGTCAACAACAATGTCCTCACATTGTTCCAAGATCCATTTAATACTGTGATAAAGGCTGGATCTTAGACGAAAGACAGGAGAAAGTAGGAATTTATTCTTTTCAATTAAAAAATAAATATATAGATGCAGAATTGTAAAATCATGGTGTGAAAACTTTTGCACAGTCCAACATTCATGCTGCATGTTAAATGCCGAAACCAAAAACGAATGCTGCAAACAAGGCCTCGCCATCTGCTACCATTCAAAAGAAATGACTATTTAAAGTGTTGTTTTATTTTATTATACTTAGTTTTTGGAACAGGTATCAAATTGTACATAATACAATTAGTCACCTTGAATGATCTTTCTGTGTGATAATGTACTATATAAATACACTTGAATTGAACAACCTGACATGCTCAGAGTAGGACACTGACTGCCAATTCTGATGTGTCAGCAAATAGAAGCCCATGCTTGGGTTGTTATCCTCTGGTCCACATTCAGTGATCACTTTCTGGACACAGGGTACTTTTGGCTGATGCCTAATCTCAGCCCTCACTGCTTTACTGAAACAAAGATACACCAGCTGCTCACTGGTGGTCCTGTGGGGTTCCTGGGGCTAACAGATGAACCACAGCCGTTAATTGCAAACTCCAAAGTGCACCTGTATGGTCAATGGATCTGACTGAATGGACGGTACCATGAAGATATGAGGTAGGTGTATCTAATGAAGTGACAGTTCTGATCAAATATCTGGAAATGCAAGCGACTGAGAACAGATCTCCTTTACAGAAGATGGAACTACATCACTATGACAACGGTACGTTCTGTCCCCTCCAGAACCCGAACGTCTCCCACGTCATCTGCACGGATCGCTTTTCCATTTGCACTTCAGAGTGTGTGTCACGTTGTGTGTCATATGATACCCCCAGGAGGTGTCGCGGTAATATAAACAAGACATGCCACAAGTGGTTCCATGACCATGTGTACATACAGACAGCTCAGAAACGAGTGGGATGTGATCGAAGAGAGAATGTGTGTGTGTTTGTGTGTGTGTGTGTGTGTGTGTGTGTGTGGCTGGGGGGAGTCCATTCAGAAATACGTTTGGAGATTTACAGTAAAACTGCTATAATTCCTGCAGCTGCCTCCAGCTCCTGCCAAAGATGAACCCCGATCCCTAATGAGTAGAAATATATACTATATTCTAGACACACACACATACACACTCACACATAAATACAAATACATGGATATAACATACACTACCATTCAGAAGTATAAAGCATTTTTATTGAAATTCAAACAATTCAATACCAATGAATAGCATGAAATGGTAAAAAGACAGTGCTGAACAGCGAGAGGTTTAAAAACAGTAAATTTAACCAGAAGTGGGAAATTATTCTGTAACTCCATGCAGGACCTCTGGTCTGTGTCTGGTTGGTCAGATTCGTCGTACAGCAAGATAGTGTCCCAAAATATAAGTCCAAGCTTTGCCAGAACTACCTCAGAAAAAGAAACAAGATAATAAGCTGGAAAACATGAAGTGGGCAGAAATCTCCAGACTTAAACCCCATCTGGATGCTTTAGGATGAACTGGACAGAAAAGTGAAAGCAAACACTTCTAGGATCTTCTGCAACATTGTTGGGAAGACCTTTCAGCAGAATGAACATGAGACATTGAACCGCTTGGATTTCAATGCAAAAAAAAGCAGAAAATTTTTTGACTGGTAGTGTATACATTACTTCTCAAATACACAGTATCAGTATTGACTGATAACAATAACACATCAGTTGTGCAATCAATCAGGTAAGTACAATTTCAGTAGCCCGCATTAAAAACATGAACCGATTCAAAACATGAACCGATTCAAAGCATGAACAGTAACTGAAACCGCCAGAGCTACTACATTTCCTCCTTATATTTCATTATCATGTCGAAATGTGGTCAGAATGAGTCAAATATCAAAGCAACTGTGACAATCTGAGGGGAGCAGATTAAAGGAAATTTCAGCTGATTATGATCATTTTCTGCATAGTTTAATAATTGAGATGTAATCAAAGACATTCAGAGGGGTTTGATGTGAAAGGGCTCATTGTAGAGAAAATCACAGACTTTGATTTCTTTACAGGGGTGGAGAATGGAACCAGGGGTCATAATGACATCACTAATAAAGCCATTTTATTACTGTCCAAAACCACCAGTTCATGTATAAATGCAAATAAACAGCATATATATAATATCTATAACATACTGTATTGGCCAAAATCTTGGCGAGCACTTTTGAAGGCATTACACCTTTCAGACGTTTGGTTACATTCACCACTGCTATAAACATTTCTGACTCTTATTGGGAGTATTATTGTAAGGGGAGTATTATGGTGTGGGGAGTATTATGTTATGGGGAGTGTAATGTTGTGGGGAGTATTATGGTGTGGGGAGTAGTATGTTGTGGGGAGTATTATGGTGTGGGGAGTATTATGGTGTGGGGAGTATTATGGTGTGGGGAGTATTATGGTGTGGGGAGTATTAAAATACAGTTTCACATGGAAGCCCCCTGACCATTATATCATCCAGAATAAAAGAAACTTCAACGGCAGCTCGGAATGCTTCTTTAGATCTGGAGATAGGGCTGCCCTCAGAACTGCACGTGCGAACCTGGCCAACGCAGTCAGGCATACAAAGTATGCACATGCCCAAAAAATCCAAGGTGACAACAGCTGGTGACACAGTGCATGTGGAGGGGCATTCAAGCCATCCCAGACTACAAACCACCACCTCCTCTCTGTGACAGTGATTCCTCTCTCCCCCTACCTGTTGAACGCCTTCTACGTGCGATTCGACGCAGTCAACTGGGAGCGCGCACAGAAATCCACTCCTCTCCCAGGTCATCTGCCTGACCACAGCTGCAGTGAGGAGGACTGATCAAAGTTAAGCCCCATAAAGCTCCTGGACTGGCCCTTAAGGAGACCAGCTGGCTAATGTCCTCAGTGATGTGTTTCACAACTTCCTGAGACAAGCTGCTGTTCCTGCATGTTTCAAGATCACCACAATAATACCCATTCTCAAAATATCATCCGTGGCCTGCCTGAATGACTCCTGTCCTGTACCCTCACACCTGTCATGGTGAAGTGCTTGCTTGTTATAAGACTACACTTAGTCATTGTGGTAACAGTGCAACAAAAATATGATTCCAGTACACTATATGCTCCTGTGCAATAATGAATATTTAGTGCAATATTGACATTTTCTGGTAAATGTAATTTTCCCACTCACATTACTATTACGCTGCTACATTGTCTATTTATTGTTTATGTGTTCTGTCATCCCTGGAACTCTTTTTAACTCTGCTACCTTCCACCTGTTCAGTAATCAGACCTGTAGTGCAAAACTCATCACCCCAGAAGCTTTACCCAGTGTCCACACTTGCTGTCTGTTTATTGTCTGTCTGTTGTAACCTTCGGTTTGGCATGGTTATAAATATTTCACACATTTATTAATATATACAGATCCCTCTTGAACACTAGACTCATACATGCACATGCATAGACACTTATGCATGCATACGGACGATCACATGCACCTGCAGTCTGGGGTGGGCGAAGAATTCATTGAGGAAGTCCATTAGCAGGTCTATCTTCAGGCAGCTCACACACAGGACCACATGTTTCTCGGTTTGCGCTCTGTAGCGGCTGTAGTTCCCTCCAGATTTCTGTCTCTCCATCCACAGGAAGGCCAGCTGCTCAAACTGAGGAGAGAATTAAACCGGACATTAAACTGACCTCATGCAAGTCTAACTCAACAGAGCAGCACTGAGGAAGCTGATGGACAAAGAAATTGACTCACCAATGTGTGAAAGACACCTTACATAGCAAATAGAGTTTGGTACTTCACTGGGGTCCCTTGAGTATGTATGTGTGGGTTTGTTTGTGTGTGTGTTTGTGTGTGTTGAGAATTGGTTTCTAAACACTGTTGGAGGACAAGGACAGGCTATAATACAGTGAAGGACATCAATAAACTCCTAGGACTGACAAATCACACCACTGATGCTCACACTGCTCACAGTGCTCTCCACTTCTGGATGAACTTTATGCAAATAAGCTGAGTGTCGAACAGTCCGACAGTTGATATGTGGCCCAGTAACTGATTGTGTCAAGCCCTCAACACTTGAACACAAACTGAGTGGGAGATATAACCGTTGAAAAATAAGGTAATATATTCCAAACCTGGGACTTGGTTATGTAGATTATTTTTTAATAAAAACAATAATAGGACTAGAACTCTGTTCACTGTCCTGGGGACCTCAAAATACTTGTGTATCAGTGAAGTGAGCACAGCAGGGTGAGCACAGCCATAAGCCATTCTCTCCATACCATAATGATCATCATACCATAGTACTCTTCCATCATAATACTCCTCATACCACAATTCTCTTTACACCATAATACCCCTGATACCAAAATACATCCCATACCGTAATACTCCCCAGACCATAAAACTCCCCATAAAAGAATACTCCCCAGACCATAATACTCCCCATACCATAATACTCCCCAGACCATAATACTCCCCAGACCATAATACCCCTCATACCATGATACTCACCACACCATAAAACTTCCAAAAACATAATACTCCCTATACCATAATACTCTTTACACCATAATACTCCTCATCCCACAACACTCACCATACCATAATACTCCCCATCCCATAATACTCCTAACATCATTATACTCCCCATCATTATTTACACACTAAGTACATTTACACTTGACAGAAATACTTATTGTCAAAAATGTGACATAAATAAGGCAACAGTTTAAAGAAATGTTCCCTCTTTGCACAAGAATCTTAACTTGCAGCAGAACTGATCTCTCGCATAATCAGCAACTTCCAGTTAATGATCTCCCAGATATTTGCCTCTGATTGACTCCTCTGCCTGCTGGCATATTTCAGTTTGGTCATTACTGTTGATGGCTCCCTCACTTGTCACTGTCAACACTCTAATGACGTCCAGTTGGATTGGCTGTTTATCAACGCAAATCAAAGCTCAGGCACACAGTGTCATGTTTTATATTCCTCCATTTACAGTCAAAAACATGATACGCAGCCCCAGTTCACAAGCACTGGACCAACAGTTCACAAGCACTGTCCGCTCTGGAGAAACATTAAATATGAAATGTCTTATGTATTACTGAGCACAGCTTATTATTGCTGTCAAAAACAAATAATCCTTAGCTGTAAAATTCTGTACTGAACAAAGGTCTGCAAAAACAATATGTGAGGGTTTCTTTTACATAAAAATGACTAAATATGCGAAATAAATAAAAAAATACAAAATATTTCGTACAGTGTATCAATGTGTTCCTTGTGGAAGTCCATTGTTACTGTAGCTTCCATCAGAAACCTGGTTTGGCTCAATCAGTCTTGAAATTAAATAAGATGTTTCACAAATCCAAACAATGGCTGGAGGAACAGGGGATGAACCTGGAACCGAACCTGTGTTCTCCTCAACAGGTC
>JBBMFX010072345.1:0-10502 GCA_037832545.1 Rhabdalestes septentrionalis
CTTGACAACACTAATTCTTACTAATAAAACTGACACCCCCCATTTGCATCTGAGCGCCCCCCTCTTAGCTGTCTCATTCTAAACGCCCCCCGATGGGTTTCAAATGCCCCCAGGGGGGCACTCCCCCCATTGAGAAACGCTGGTTTAGATGTTTATAAATTGGGAAAAGTTGTATGTTTGTGTTATAAACCATTTTAAATGGCCAAAACAAGAATAGAAAAATACTTGCATTATAGTTCATCAGTGATAAGATTTTCCATAGCACTGTGCATTTGTGTAATGATGTGAGTGCATTGTGATTTCAGTTTCCATAGTGATGTGAGTTTTTGAAGTGATGTGTTTCCATAGTGATGAGTTCAATAGTGATGTGAGTTTCCATAGTGATGTGCTTCTGTACTGGTGAGTTTCCATAATGATGTTCTTCCATAGTGTTGAGTTTCCATAGTGATATGGGTATGCATAGTGATTCCAAATTCTTATAGTGATGTAAATTTCCATTGTGATATTAATTGATGTGTGTAAGTGATTTAAGTTGCATTTTGAGTATGTGCAGAAACTCCTGCAGCACATCAAACAGGACAGCATGGAGCAAAGTAACTTGAAAAAAAACTCCATGTGCTGATGCCTTTATATGTGGTTCAGCAGTCAAGACTTCAGTACACCGAACTAGTAATTGTTCACTGAAACCCCTGCACTTTCACGGAAACTGCAGATATCTTTTTACCTTTGTGACATCCGGGCCTCCTCTGCCACACTCCTCGTCCTCATGCTGGTTGTTTATGTTTGGCCACAGCACTTAACAACCCAGGATGAGGACAAGGGGGCGTGACAGACAAGGACTGGACGTCACAGCTTTCTTTGTGTCTATATATATTTTTTCATGCATTAGTGTGCTAACACAAATATTAACGTAAATATTAACGTAAATTCATTCAGCCAATCCGAGAATTTAATTAATTTTTCTTTTGTGCTGATTGGCTGCTGCCCTTTGATGCATCCCTTGCAGCTGCAGTCCAGAATTTCCCCCATGGAGCATCTTAAGTGTTCTTGTGTTTTTCGTTTTGTTCCTCTTAAAGCCCTAGATTTTTATTACTGTAAATCAAATTTATTACTGTATTTACCCTGCTTATACCAAAAAACAAAAAACAAAAGTGCATACCAAAAAGAAGACTCATGCATAAATTACAGTACAGCGTATACAGGGGTAGTATTGGTTTACATTCTATCACTGCAGGAGTTCAATTTGCACTGTACAGTATGAATATGGGTTTACATTTTCTTTAAGGAAAATGGAATTTGGAAAAATGAAATTCAAGTATTTTAGGAGCATATTTGGGTCATATTTAGGGTAAAACTTGATAAATATAGGCATTTTAGGCATTTTTTACTACATCACAACAACATGGTTTTTCACTGTGCACATAAAATAGCCCCAAATATAAAATCAGATTGTAACAAGAACTGACCCATGAGGAACACGTTTGAAATATTATTACCCCTTCATTGTGCTTAATAAGCAGTGATAAGAAAAGTTAAGTGAATACCATAAATATGCATAGAAAATAAGATTAAGGATCAAGAACGGAACCCTGAAGAAACCACTCATAATAGATCATAAAACAAAGGTCAGCTGAGCTGAAATTATGATATAGTAAAGTGATCCTTTATAGTCACGTGTTAATACACCACAGCACAACAAATAGTGTGAAGAATGTGACATTCTCTCTCTGCATTTAACCCAATCACGAGGTGAAGCAATGGGCAACCAGCAACACAGTGTTCTGGGAGAAGTGTGTGGGGATATCTTGTCACTGGTGCCACTAGCTGTCCTGGGATTCAAACCCACAACCTTCTAATGGCAGGGGCAACACCTTAACCACTAGGCCACCAGCCGCCCCATGATAGAGTACGTTTGTGTTTCATTTGCATAGTAGTGGTATAAAAAACCCAAGGGATTGAATGCAAATAGAGAATGAAAGTGGGCCTAGAACTGATCCTTGGGGAACACATGTTATAAGGTTAATGTTCCTTTAAAGTCAAACAAATGTGAACTTCACCAAAATGCCCCCCCCCCCTTCTCTCTCTCTCTTTCTCCAGGTGACAACCCATCTGGAAAATCCCACTAAGTATCATATCCAGCAGGCCCAGAGGCAGCAGGTGAAGGCATATCTTTCCACCACACTGGGGGGGGGTGTGGGGTCCCAAGCCGTCAGCTTGCCCTGCCCCAGCCAGGCATCTGATCACGGGGGAATGCCTCCGGGACCGGGCAACAGTGCCCCCAATAGCCCCATGGCCTTACTGACCCTCAACTCCAACTGTGAGAAGGAGGTACGAGATCCCATTCTGCCTTTACCATGAAAGTGCCATGAAACACTTATGGTCCATTATGTTATTCTGGCTACATAAAATTATTTCTATATCTGTATATCATTTAATTATTTTATTTACTACATTAATTACTATATTAATTCAGGTGTACTTACCTCTGACCTACATTTTAAATGACTGTAGTAAAAGATAAGGCAGGAATAATTAGCGATAGCAGCAGCCCGAGCAGCTAAACAGCATCAGGACTGTACTGATAAAGTAACTGCTCATCATCAAAATATTTTTACTTTAAATAATACACTTTGATGTCATCATAATTAAAATTGTCATTATTTTGATTGGTGGTATATATCGCAACTCTTTCAGAAGAGTATTAAACAACAGAGGATCTAGAACTGACCCCTTCTGAACACTTAATTAGACTTAATTACCCTGAAATAAATAAATATACTACACTGATAATTATCATAATAATAACAATACTAATATTAACAATAGCTATTCTTCTTCCAAGTCTACTTGTTCTTATTCTTCTTGCTTTGAAGCACATTAAGTCTTTTCTATTATATTTGATGTTCTTTGCCGTCTCCTGTCTGTACTTTCTGTGTAAAGACTAGAACACTCTGACTGCTTTAATAAAGTCAATTATTGTTGTTGTTGTCGCTGTTCTTCTTTTTCTTCTTCTTCTTCTTCTTCTTCTTCTTCTTCTTCTTCTTATTCTTATTATTATTATTATTATTATTAATGTAATCATTATGTAATAAATGATTAATACAAAGCTCTAACAGACCCATGTGTCTTCCAGATGGATGAAGTCATTGATGACATAATCAGTCTGGAATCGAGCTACAGTGAAGACATGCTGGGACTTTCTATGGATCCTGGACTTCATATGACCAACACGGTACACATCCTCCTCCCTCACTGCCTTCCCATTGTTTCGTTTCCATGTGGGCCTTAATCATGAGTGTTTTTAGTCTTGAGGCAACCTTCGTTTCTTTATTTTGCTTCAGATCAGCTTGTTGGTGCAAAAATTCTATTTTCTCTCTGTCAAACTGTCTAAACTTTGGTTTATTGAGTAGATTAAATGAAAGCAACACTACCACGATTTTACTGTGGCAGACTGCAAAATACTCAAAGGTGCCTAGATAATGGAATTCCAGCCACTCAGCATTCAGCACCACCAGTATACTGATCACTGCCTGATCATCTGCACCTGTTACATCACTGCTTCAGGCCTTAAGCATTCGAAGAAGTCTGGAAAATATGAGGAAATCAGGGGTGGATAAAGACTTTTGCACAGATGTGTGTGTGTGTATGTATACTAAAATGTGAAGAAAAAAAAAACACTTGACAAAACTGTCTGAAAGTTTGTCTCCACATTTTTCCCCAAAATATTTTTTCTCAAGTCTGTGTGGCGTCACCAATTAACAGAGAACTCTGGAGCTATTTCTCGCCCTCATCAACACTCAGAGCCGCCATAGCTGCTATTCTCCATCTCACACACATCTCCCACAGGCTCTGCTCGTCCAGCTGTCAGCATGGATCTCACACACACACACACACATCTGCAGCTTGCAGTACAGCTCAGCCCAGTGCTGTTCTTTAATTAAGACCTGTCTCACTCACCAAACCCAGTGATTCATATACAGTAGGGACAGGATTCTACAATATTAACGCAAATACTGATACCTTTGAAAGTCTCTCTGAAAGTTTGTCATTTCTTACATTTAATACCTAAATAAATATTCAAAGTTGGCTGGTGAATAAAACCAGGCGTCCTCCTCTAAAAGCTCCCGTGCTGAATGTTATTCTATGAAACACATTCATGGTGAAGGGATACTTGCAGGGCGTTGTGAGGCCAAATAGTCGGCAAGGAAAAGTGAGAGCACAGATTCTCCACTATTTTACCATCATCAACATCCATTTAAACACTCATATGGATATAGACAAACGGAGCTTCACCGGGGGGGCCGGGGGGGCATTAGTTTTATTAGTTGTATTCGCCACTACTGGAGAGAAACTGAAGTTGATAAATGTTCAAAATTGAAGCACTTTATAATTACATATTGTGTTGTATTCTGTAATTATTTGCTGTTTTGAAGCCTTGATGTTTTCACTGTAATGAAAAAGTTGAAAAAATAAAGGTAAATGGATGCTCCATTCCAGATTCTTTTCCTGGCTGGTTTTGAGAGGGATTAATTAGCTGATTAATTCATTAATATTCCGTATTTTATCTTTTAGATGCCAGTCTCTGCGAACCTGCTTGACATGTATAATAATCAGGGAATGGCACCCCCCGGCCTGTCAATCAGCAGCTCCTGTCCAGCCAACTTGCCCAACATTAAAAGGGAATTTTCTGGTAGGTCCTTTCACTGTTAAATTGGAATAATGCTGTGTGTGAATGTGTGTGTGTGTGTGTGTGTGTGTGTGTGTGAACAAATAGGAGCAATAACATTGTAATTGAAGTTAAGTTCAATCATCATAAGCGATGTTAGCATGTGAAGTAACATGCAATGGTCTCCTCATTTCATAATTGTTTGTTTGAATCACATTGATATTGTGAAAATAGTAATCTTTGTCATATTGCATACATTAAATGAAATAATAGGAACACACGTTTTACTGCAACAAGCTGCACAGTGCCTAAACATAGAGTGTGTCTAGATAAAGGAATCCAATCACTCAGCATTCAGCACCACCAATATACTGATCACCGCCTGATCATCTGGAATTGTCTGCTCCTGGTTCTTCACTGGTTCAGGACTAAAGTTATCATCTTTGTTCTGCTTGCATGATTCATTTGTAGGTCATTGTGTCTTACCAAACAAAAAACATTCATCTGAAGCTGGTCAGGTTGAGGGCCTGTACTGGAAATGAGAACCTTTAAAAGTCCCTTTGCATAGTGCTGTATGCTCTTCCTGTTCATGTGAAAATTCTTGTCAGATTCCTCATGTTGGTCGTTTGTAGTGTTTGAACCTTGAGATCCACAGTCACAGAAACACCATTCACATTAACCTCAACAGGACAATTGGAGTTTGACTGCCATTATATAATTGTTTGTGCATATTCTCATTTTGAGGATAGTTCATGATGTTTTGTTGCTGAAAAAATGTTCACTATCAATCATGGATCAGATCAGCCACCCATATCCCAAGATTATTGCCCAAACCAAAGCAGTTTGGATCACCTGGACAGAGAACAGAGCAAAAGACAGCCAACATGCAAAGAAGAGCATTAGGAAGTGCTTCAAGAAGCCTGGAGAACTTATTCCTGAAGACACATAAATAAATGACAGGAAAGCTTTTTGAAAGAGTTCAGGCTGTGAATGGCGGTCTTAAAATTGGTCAAAACAAACACTGACTCGTAAATAAAGTAAATAAACCCTCTTTGTATTTTATGCTGTATTAACATGTGCTTTGTCAGTAATTCATTGTACCGATCTACTGTCTCATTTTCCTACAAGATTTAATAATGGGGATGTTAAAAGCTTTGCACAGTTCTGTAAATTAAAAAAATAAATAAAGCATTATATAGCAAAAATAAGACAAATAGTGAAAAGTGAAAAATGAGGCCAGAAAGTAAGTTAGTCTTGGTTTTGTCGTTGTTGTTTTTTTTTTCTGAAGGACTTAAAAGCCTCAGATTCAGCTGTAACTTCATAAGACTTAAAGCTGAAACCAAGTTAAGGCAGATTGCACAGTTTGGTTTTATGAGCTAAAATAATATTCTTTTGTTTTTGAACTTGCACATATTGGCCCCTGGAAAGCCAGTGTGAGTGTGTGTGTGTAGATCTATAAACTTCTTATGGTGTGCCCTACAGTCACCACGTCTCCAGCCATGATGCACATGATGGACAAGCCTGGATCGTGTGGCAAGTTTGAGAACTACCAGAGGCCTGAAGGTTTTCCTGTTGGTACGTATGTTGGGGGGCACTCTATTCCATTGTTGTTGATATTACTATTATCATATATAATATCGTTATTATTATGTTTGGCATGCTGTTCACACAGTGATATCACGTTATTTGTGCCAATCCGAATAACGTATTTGTATTTGTCTCCACCCCTAATATATATATATATATATATATATATATGTATAAAATGAAAATATGTACAGAAAGAAACTGGTATGGTTTCAACTTTGCTTTCCATTCCTTAAGAAGCAGAGGTTCGTGCTCTCGCAAAGGAGCGGCAAAAAAAGGACAACCATAATTTGAGTAAGTACTAAACTGCCCTTTAAATGGTAAACTCTCCAAACTCTATAAATTGTCAGGATGCTCTTTTAATAGCGTGGGTCCGATTTGGCATTTTTCTGTATTTTTTGCCCATTTCTCTCATTTAACCTACTCAGTATGTCACAGATAAGACTGCTCTGAAAGGCATCATAGAGATTATGCATTATGTTGTTTTTTATATTTTAGAGTATATTATAAAAGCTTATTCTCATGATCGCGTTTACGCTGCAGCCATAACTTTAAAAACAATTTTAGTTGCCATTCAGACTGTATCCAGTAGGGGCCAACAGTATATAAACAATTAAGGCTCTGCTTGTATGCCACTTGGTTATATTTCCAGTTTTATAAATTGTGATAAATTATGGCATTATTAATGATAAACTCAGCAAATAATTAGAAATGAATGTATAGAAGAAACTTTTAAAGTTACAGCAAAGGCATATATAGGGACAGGTTTTCACATGTGTTGGGGCAGGGGGGGGGGTGGTTATTGCACTGAGGTATTTTTTATTCAATACAATGTTCACGCTCACATACACAATGTACTAGGGTGCTAGCAGTGCTCCTTTAGAAAGACATTACTTTTAGAACTTTTTTATTATAACTTATGATGACTTTAACCTCTTGTTTTGTCCTCCAGTCGAGAGAAGACGGAGATTCAACATCAATGACCGGATCAAAGAGCTCGGAACACTTATTCCCAAATCAAACGACCCGTAAGTTCAAACACACACAAACACACAAGCACATTTACACACAATACACACTCACATTCAAACACACACTACTATCTGATTAACTGCTGTCAGCTGAGGATGTGTGTGTTTGTATGTTTAGATATATATATATGTGTGTGTGTGTGTGTGTGTTTCAGGGATATGCGCTGGAATAAGGGCACTATTCTTAAGGCATCAGTGGATTATATCAGGAAGCTGCAGAGGGATCAGCAGCACACCAAAGAACTGGAGAACCGACAGAGAAAACTGGAGCATGCCAACCGCCACCTTATACTCAGAATACAGGTAATAATAATAATAATAATAATAATAATAATTGGTTGAAATAATAGTGATGATAATGCACAGAATGATTTTTGTTACTAATATATATGTTTTATGTATTCTAATATCTGTTGCAGGAGCTGGAGATGCAGGCTCGTGCTCATGGATTGGCCGTGGCCTCGTCAGTGCTCTGTTCTCCGGATCTTTCTGGCAGACCTATTAAACAGGAGCCAGTGTTGGGTGACTGCACGCAGGACCTGTACCCTCCCCCACCCCAAGCCCTGCCCCGGTCTGGACAGGAAGTGGGCCGCTCCTCCACACTGAACCTCAGCGACGGCACCATAAGCTATGGCGATGCCCCGTCCGACCCTGGAACTTACGGGGTGATCGCCAAGGTGACCAACGCCAAACTAGACGACATCCTGATGGACGGTGAGACACTGTCGCCTGTGGCATCCAGCGACCCTCTGCTTTCCTCCGCCTCCCCTGGAGCGTCCCAGGACAGCAGCCGCAAGAGTAGCATCAGCATGGAGGAGGCTGAGCATGGCTGTTAGCGCCCCCCGCAGTCCCAGGACAAAACAGGACACGCCCCCGCTGCTCCACAGTCATGTAAAGTCTTTGTTTATTATGTTTACACTTGTTGTATTGTATTATTATAACTCCTTTCATTACTTTTACCACCTTTTCCTCCGGGGACATGACCTGAATCAGCGCTCAGCATGTCCAGAACCGGACTCCGCCTTAATCAGCCTAATTTGTGAGCAAATATTAAGCAAAGATGAAGACCATCCCTATCGGGATCTGAAGTTTTTATCAGGTCAGCGTCTGAAACTGGTGTGTATTTATTCATTTGCAGAGTGAGCCCTAATTTCCCGGCTCTGGTATAATCCCAGTTATGGATATTTCTTTCTTTTCAGTCTAGGATCACACCTAAGCTGCATCTGGGGGAAGCCGGACCCTAGAAGTAGTATTTGATATAAAAGCATTAAAAGTAGTCCTAAAAAGTGATTTGTAGGTAAAATATTAGTGTGGATGTTGTGGTTACATGCAGTGCCTTTAGGATATGGATTAGAATCATTAAATCAGTGTGTATTAGAAAAAAACAACATTGTGAAGTAAAAATAATAATTATAATAATAATAATAGCATTAAAATGAGGTCTTTTCTAAAGGATTTGTTCTTTACTTTAGTATGAGTCTTAGATGTTTTTTTTAAAACACAAAACGAGACACATTTGATTAGCAAAAAATGTATAATGGTCAATTATGGCCACAATGCATTAAAATGCAATAAACCAATAAATATTTTAAGCACATTTAATGAATAAAAAATATGGTTCCCAACAGTAATATTTGAACTACAGTCTAAGCTTCTAGTTATTTTTTCTGTCATATTTACCTCTTTATTCATCATCATCATCATTAATATTATTATTATTATTATTATTATTATTATTATTATGTCAGTACGTTTTTTTTTTTCCACAGAGCACACAATGGCTTGTTCTCATCATTTTTTATGAAAATTGTGTGTTGAAAACGTTTTATCTGGGCAGTAAAAACTTATTTATTTAGAAAAAACCCACTAACATTAGAACAAAGACAAATAAGTTCTAAATGATTATTCTGTTTCAGCTGTTTAAGCTTAAAGGACCCACATCCTACATATTTCCTATGTATCCTCATATAGGATTTTTGCGCCTATAGTTCATGTGTATGAAAATTCCCAAAACCTTCAATTATTTATTTGAGGTGGATAAAAAAATAAAAAAATTTTGGCACGACATTATAACCATAATTTGGTGCCAGGTATCAATATGTATTTATTGGTTAGAATATTTTTTATTATTTATTTATTTAATAGGCTTTATAGACATCCACTCTGATAGTTTGCCCCTGACGTCCACAAGGTGGCGCTGGATCTCGATCTTCTCTAGGACTTGTCAGAGTGTCAGATAATACATCATGGAACAGATATGTCATGAAACAAATTGTACTACAATTGAACAGCAGTATCATACTACAATAATGTTTTACTGAACAAATAACTGAACCAATATTACATTGTTATTGTATTGCTGAGCGAACATCGCTGAATACAATAAAACATCTCCAAGAATATATCATTTAATAGAT
Source organism: Rhabdalestes septentrionalis (assembly GCA_037832545.1). Lineage (NCBI taxonomy): Eukaryota > Metazoa > Chordata > Actinopteri > Characiformes > Alestidae > Rhabdalestes > Rhabdalestes septentrionalis. The sequence goes on from JBBMFX010072345.1 coordinate 9,702, forward strand.
ATCGCGATAATATATCATGGAACGCACAGCACGATAATATCATATTGTTGCTTCTATGGACACTCCCTGTCAGACTTATTTGTGTTTATTCTAATGTAAAATCATGTTTGGAGCATATTTACTGCCCTGGTACACGTTTTACAATGGTCATTTTTTGAGAAAAAAATGACCATTGAGGCAATTTAGTTTGTCCCAGAGCAGCAGTACTTTCCTTTTCTGAACTTTCAGAATTTCTTCTCAGCTCGAAATGCTCTTTATGTCTTTTCAAACTTTTATTTTTTTCATTTTTTTTTATATGTCGAGGAAAATGAAGGTCAATGTGGGTTTTTTTATCTCCTAGTCAAGAACACTGGATGTTTAAAAGTTCTGAATTTTGGGGGGTTTATTTTGGGAGGGTGAGGGTTTAGTAAATGCTAATTGTGCTATGTGAATGATTGTTGTATCATGAATATATGACATGTAAATATGTCTTTGCTGTATATTGAAGACCGTAGCAGAAGGATGGTTTAAAGCCTTTAACTGCCTTTGAGCTTGTACCGCTATGTTGACTATGCAAAATGTTTAGTTTGCAGCCCTGTGAACATTGAAAAAACCCGCAGTGTTTACGGCACAGTCGTGTGCAAAACACATTATTTTCATGCATTACTTAACATATTATATTCATCATTATGTATCATAATTTATCACAGTAGGAAAAAAATGATGGCCTATACAAACAGATAAAATCACAATTTATAGATGTATTTTTAGTATGTGCAGCCTCATGCAAGAGTGGTATAAAAGGCCCTATTGAAATATATT
>JBBMFX010072355.1:0-10501 GCA_037832545.1 Rhabdalestes septentrionalis
TTCCAGCAGGACAATGACCCAAACATACTTCACAAAGCTCCAGGAATGGATGGAACAAAGTGCTGGAGAGTTCTTAAATGACCAGCAATGAGAACAGATCTAAATCCCATTGAACACCTGTGGAGAGACCTTAAAATTGCTGTCTGAATAAGTTGCCCTTCCAATATGAGAGACCTGAAGCAGTTTGTAAAGGAAGAGTGGTCCAAAATTCCAGGTGAGAGGTATAAGAAGCTTATTAATGGTTATAGGGAGAGACCGATTTCAGTTTTTATTTCCAAAGGGCGTGCAACCAAATATTAACTTAAGGGTACCAATAATTTTGTCTGGCACATTTTTGGAGTTTTGTGTGATATTATGTCAAATTTGCTTTTTTTCTCTCCTGTTTTTGTTTTGTTCCAAAACACACAAAGGGAATAATCCCGTGGATATCAAAACTTGTCTTAAAGCAATACTTTTCTGCAAGAAATACATGATTTTCTAGAAACTTTTCAGGGGTACCAACACTTTTGTCCACGTGTGTATATGTCTCCACATCCCATGCCAAGTACCTTCTGTTATTAAAGACAAAATGCTTTGCAGTTCCCATTGTTAGTCATTTCTACTTGGCATAATTACAAAACGTTCATTAGGTTTAATAATGCACCAGTCTAATAGATGTAATGTGCTACTTTAATGTTCAAAGATGGGACTGAGAGGAGAGTGAGTGCTGTCCAGGAAGCTGAAGATAAAGAGGTGAGCAGAGTCTTTGAACATTCTTTCTGTCAAAGACAGCTTATGTTTCATAAATTTCCTGGGGTTAACACAGCACTGCTGGAAAATACACTTTTTTTTAAGACACTTTTGAATTCAAGGTTTTGGTGTCAGTAACTACAGTGATTTAACAGAAGAGGTCAAATGTATGTCTCATGTGTAAACATAGTCATAAAGTACCTGTGTCTTCACTGGCCTGCTACTTTGACCATACACACAAAAGCTTTTTATACTCTCTGTTTCCAAATGTGCCAACAGCGTAATTCAGGCAGGTATAGTGTCATGCTTGCTTACACGTATTTGCATAACTTCTGATTCTATAAAAGAAACATTTCACACTGATCACATCCACCATGGGTATGTTTGGTTGCTAAGCAACATGGTAGTGACAAAGACTGACTTTTAGAGGGAGTCAGGTTTATGAATATTTTCTGAGAAGAGACATTCTATACCATGATCTACTATTTCCTACATTCAGGCGGAAAGGGTGTCTTCTTAGTATGATAAATCACATGAACTAAGAGTTCATGGTTTTACCACATATTAATCCAGGGTGTTGGCTCACATTTGCTCAACACAGGTGAGAAGACCCCAGCCAAAAATGACAGAGGACTGCTTTGCTCAAGAAAAATCAGAAAAGTTTATTACACAATTGCAAAAGTGGAGGGATCGGATTCAGGGTCTTCTAAGAGCTCCAGAAGTCGTCTTTGGATTTGACACCAGGCCCTTCTTGAATAGTCACTTCCCTGGGGACCAAGCCCATATTAGGAAAGGAGACGAACTCTCCTTCCGCAGCTGCTTTACCTTTGGCCCACATAATTTATCAAGACAGGGATGCTTGACCATGAAATAGAGGCACAGAAGCTCATGTGTTATGACTAGGAATTAGAATCTGGATGTCGGAATGTCCTTGCAACTTGCAGAATGTGATAGGAGAAACACATGTTTTTCTCCTGACTGACAAGAGGCCTTTTGAACATACTACTCATAAAGTTGCTTCTAAGATTTAAGGTGTGGAAAACAAAGGTCCCTAACTTTTAACCTTAAGACTTCTGCTTAACCTTAAATGAATCACACAACAATCAGGAACTGGATAAATGAATCACTAAATCACTGACTGAATACTGAGGAATAAAGAAAATAAAGCAATAAATGAATAAAAATTATTCAAATGTGAATTTCTCCAACACAAGGCAAAGTACTTTGTTAACCTTGTAGTTTCCCTGGGATCTGGGCTGTGCTCTTCTGTGAGAATGTCATCTAACAAAGCAAAGCGAAAAGAAGAATTATATTTTAAACTAGCACATGGACATGATCCAGCTCTCTTAAACCGTTTCTGTAATCTAATGATACAGGATAACAAACAATTACAAATTCATACAGCACAAAAAAAAGCTTGGCATATCCATTGATAAAGAAATATTGGTGGAAATATTGTAGCACCCAGAAAGCTGTGATTCTATATGATGATCCCGATAAAATTATTGGCTTCTTGTAAATTATTTTAATGGGAACAACTGCATAACAAATCCTATGTAATGCAATGCAATGAAGTCAGGTTTACATATGTTGGATGATCAAACATTTAGATATATAATGTATCTCTGTTGTACTATGCTCCAAAGCCAGAACCTCCACAAATGGTATAGTATTTGTCTGCATGGGTTGATGAGGTGGTTACATCCTGTTTTAATCTGTAATGTGGTTGGGCGTGGTGGTCATATCCTCTTCTAATTTTCTTAGGTCACATGTCTGTTAATGGTTTAAATGTGTGTTTGATTGTATACGTTAATGTGTGTGGGGGGCAGGGCTGTGGGCATATTTACAGGAAAGCATTAGTTTAAGAACAGCAGAAATGTGGGCTTGTTTCACTCAAAGAACTCAGATTAATATGGCCAAGACTAACAACATCTTATATTAATTAGCTTTCTATTGTGGTGTATATGTATCTTGATGGGTTAGGATATAGCAGAAGTATTTGGACTGCATATTGTAGTGATTGGGTTCACAGGCAAGTGTTTTATCAATTAGGCCACTACCTCGTGATCCACCTCCGTTTCCAGAGCTCCGCCATCATGGCCCTGCAGGAAGCCAGCAAGGCTGGATTTCGTGGGTCTGTTCAACCAGGCTTGTTTGGTGGGTCTGTTCATAGAGGCTTACTTAGTCGGTCTATTCGATGATGCCGAACTTTTCGCCATCCACACCGGGAGAGTTGCTATCATGCCTAGGAACGTTGAGCTGGCCCACTGTACCCGCGGATAGCAGATTTACCCTTGCTTATGATTTCAAAAACTTTGGCTGTCGCACAAGGGTTTCTTGCCATGGATGTCATGTTTTATTTTGTTATTTTCTCTGTCTGTAAGCACAAGGTTTTCTTGTAAAATGTAAATGCTATATAAATAAAATTGATTACTATTAAATGTAATGTATTATTCAAAGAAGAGTTACATAAAGAAATCTCCCATCCAGTAAATATTTGGTAAAATAACTCAGTCAACTACAGTATTCAAAATATTCTGCCCAAATATGGACATGTTAAAATGCCTTGATAAATTATTTTTACAGCAAATAATTCATACATTGTGTTACATGTTCATGTTCTAAGAGGCTAAGAGGGTACAGTGCTTGCCCCCTAAAGTACAAAAATATACCATCAAAAATGCAACTAGGCCATCACAATCATGAAATTCTAGTTTACAATTAATTGTCAAAATAGATACAAAAAACTAAAATAAGAAAACTTAAATACATTAATTATAAATGTCAAACATTCTTACTAACAAAAATCTCTATCTGAAGGTGTTACAGCTCAGTTAGATTAATTTATTTTGCAAGATCATTAAAAAATTATTCAGTGCATTTACCTGTGTGAGGTTATCTAATGAAAAGCTGTCGGCAAAGCAACACAATCACAGCATTATGCAATAACCGTAAAAAGGCTTAGGTCTTACAACAATGAGAGTAGAAGTGAGAGTGTTTTTTTTAAACTGCACTAATGTACATCTCTCTGGATAAAATAATCTGCTAAATGCCATAAATGTAACCATTTTTTTAATTTGTAAGCAAGCGAAATAAGAAATGGTTAGTCGCCAAGGTGCTCCTTGAAGAGGTGGGTCTTTAGCCAACGTTTGAAAACAGCAAGAGACTCTGCCGATCTAATGGTGAGAGGGAGTTCATTCCACTATTGTGGGGCCAAGACTGAGAAGAGTCTTGACACATGTTTCCCCTCTTCTTTTGAGCGAAGGAGGCTCAAGACTAGCCATACTTGAAGCCCTGAGAGGACAGGAAGAGATTAATGGGGGTGCTAGACCATTCTTGATTTTAAACATAGGAGTTAATGACTTGAATTTAATTCGAGCATTTACAGGGAGCCAGTGAAGGTTTCGTAATAAGGGTGTGGTGCGAGTGAGCTTAGGAACGTTGAAGACTAACCTTGTGGCTGCATTCTGAATAAGCTGAAGTGGTTTAGTTTCCTTCGGTGGAAGGCCAGCCAGTCGAGAGTTCCAGTAGTCCAGTTTGGAGATGACTGCAGACTGGACTAGAATCTGCATAGCTTTTACGGTGAGGAAGGGTTGGATTCTTCTTATGTTGTAAAGAACGTATCTGCATGTTCTGGAGATCTGGTCTACCTATGGCAAGAAAGACAGATCTTCATCAAGAGTAACAAGATTCTTACCTTCTTAGAAGGGGCGATAACGTAGTTCTCAAAAGAAACAGATCGTGGCTTGGTGACGGACTCCCTTTATTGAAAAGGAGCTCAGTCTTGCTAGAGTTCAGTTTAAGGTGGTGGCCGCCATCCAGAAGGAGATGTCGGCCAGATAGTCTGAGATGTGGGAAGAGGCCTAGTTTTCACTGGAAGGAAGAGAGAATAAGTTGTGTCATCTGCATAAAAGTGGTAGGAAAGAGCATGTGAGGCAATAACCTCCTCAAGAGAACCAGTATATAAAGAGAAAAGGAGTGGTCCTTGGACTGAGCCCTGTGGAACACCAGTTGATAGGCTATGTGGAGAAGACTGGTAGTCTTGCCATACTACCTGGTACCGCCGGTCATCGAGGTAGGAAGCAAACCATTGCCAGGCTGTGCCTGAGCTCCCAAGTTTGGAGAGGGTGTCAAGGAGGATCTGATGGTTGACAAGGCAACAGAGAGGTTGAGCAGGATCAGAGCTGAAGACAAGTCAGCTGATCTCGCTGCAGCAAGTTCTTCTGAGACCGCAAGTAGAGCAGTTTCAGTAGAGCGGCATGTCTTGAACCCGGACTGCTGGAGGTCCAGAAACCTGTTTTGGGAGAAAAAAAGGGTTGATCTGATTATAGACAGCACATTCTAAGACTTTGGAAAGGAAAGAGAGAAGGGTTACTAGTCTGTAGTTGTTCATGTCTGAAGAATCCATCGAAGGCTTCTTCAGAATCTGTGTGACCAGAGCAGACTTGAAGGCAGACGGAATATGGCCAGTTGTCAGGGAGCTGTTGATAATGTAGGCGATGTGCGGGATGAGATCAGGGGATATCATCAGGAGTGTGCCTGATGGGAGAGGGTTGAGTGGAGACGTGGTAGGTTTGCTGGATGTCAGAAGCTGTGACACATCCTCAGAAGTAGGGTTGCCACACGTTCTGGTTTTCCTGGGATTGTTCTCTTTTTTTAATTTCTGTTCCGGAAAATTGATTATCTTTCCTGGGACACCAAATATCCTGTTTTTTTGGTGCAAAGGCACCACAAATAGGGCCTATTCCCTAGTTTCACTTTTAATAAAATCTACATTCTGCTCATGCAATCCTAGACTACTATTTTTCATACGGTATCTTGATCCCGCTGTCAGAGGCAGGCATGCGCCTATTTGATTGGTTAATGCAAACCTGTGAAAACGAAAGTTTACATTAACACATCAGCATCACCTAGCAACTGCCACAAGCAGAATTTTCCAGAGAGTGAAGGAATGCGGGTTAGTTAGATTGGAGCCTGCCTAGTTAAAATTAAATTTCCGTTCGCCTTGTTTTTTTAAATTTAAGTTAATGGGGGGCGAGACGGACGAGGAGGATGCACAGTCAAAGTCAGGGCCAGCGGCAAAGAAAAAGAGGTACACAATTTACAACGCCGACTGGGAGAAAACTGGCAACTATTCGGAGTGGGTAAGGCCTACCCAAGGTGACCATTCTCTGCCACTTGTGTTTTGTGCCCAGCCAAATTTGTGATAAAGCATGAGGGGAGATTCAAGTAAAAGACAAAATAGAGCCACAGCTTCTTTCATGCCTTAAAAGGGGTCTCAGGAGGAAGACAGGGTAGCAGTGGCAGAGCTCAGTAGTGGTAGCCTATCCAACACACAACCGTCGTCACCGCCACATCCCCCGCGATGCCCCCCTGTCCCGTTTTTTCTCAAATCAAATGTAGCAACCCTACTCAGAAGAGAGGTGTGGGAGAGTGTGGGAGAAGCAGAAGACAGAGGAGAGGGCTGTTGGAGTTGCTGTGTCCACCGGTGTGATCCTGGTCTCGGTGAGGGCCAGAAAGTCAAATGAGTACAGTCCGGAGATGAAGGCGGCCTTCCTGATGCAGTATTGGCAGTTCCACAGACCTCCATGGACCACTGTAGAAGGCTGTGGAGAAAAACATATCTGTTAGAGATTATTGGGATTTCTGCAACGATTATGGGTGAAGTACCTTCTTGGACCAGAAGTTATGTGAACTGGTATGGGTGTGATGCACATTATGTGTGAGGAGTAAAGATAGGAAGGAAGAAGTGATAATTAGCCAGGCATAGTTTGTTGGAAGTAGTTAGCCCTTCCTGAAGGTGCAAGACTGGTAGTCCTCTTAAACTCAGCAGAAGCCACTCCCACCTCTTAACGCCTAATTACCTCAGGCCTATTGAACAAGGTGGGCCTTAGTCTAGTCAGTTTCAGTGAAACTATCCTGACCCCTTAGTGTATGGGCACAATAACACAAATTAAGAGACAAAGCTAGCAGTCCAATTAACAACAAGCAGAATAATCAAGCTTACCACAAATCCCGGCTGAAGCCGACCTACAGCACACTGAAACTTGAACAAACTGATAGTCCTCTTAAACTCAGCTGAAGCCACTCCCACCTCTTGACACCTAATTACCTCAGGTCTATTGAACCAGGTGAGCCTTACTGAATGGTGGCAGTATGACAGGTAAAGGGAGAGAGCTAGCTGATATGATAGAGAGAAGGGAAGCTGAAATGTTGTGCACACAGGAGACCAGAAGAAGGGAAGTAAGGCCAGTTGTATTGAAGGCAGCTCCAAATTGTTCTGTCGTGGTGTTGATGGGTGTAGTGATCTGGGGGTGAAAAGAGTGTCAGACAAAGTGATGGGTGTGAAGTTAGACATTTAAGGTCTGATGCTGAATGCTGGGTGTGAGATGGATGAGAAATAGGGATTCTGGTGTGTCTTGGATGAAGTAGTTGCGAGTGTGAAACACAGAGAGTGTTGTGATTGATGCAGAACTTAATGAACATGTTAGTAAAGGGAACATGGGTGATGAATTGGTGATGAATTGGTGATGGCTAGGTATACAGTGCCTGACAAAAGTCTTGTCGCTTAATCAAGTTGTAGGAACAACAAATAATAACTTGACTTGTAGGTAATCAGTTGGAAACAGAAATGGCTTGTGGAGAGGGCTTTTCCAGAAGGTAAAGCCCTCTACATTATGCTTCTTATACCAAAATAAAGTTTTGCATCTTTCATTGAGTTGTATCATTTAACTAGGACAGAAAGGTCAAATTTTGCCTGGACAAAAGTCTTGCCGTTTACAAAAATAATGTAGTAATTATACATATTCTTTATTTAGAATACAAACATGTTACAATAACATCAGAACATAAAGTCATGGTGCCTTGAAAAAAATATTTAATAACCTGTAATTACTTGTATTAGTTTGGAGGACCACATCCATAGCTCTTGGCAATAACTGTAATAACTTGTTGATGAACTCATCTGGAATGCCAAAGAAAGCAGTCTTGCAGGACTCCCAGAGTTCATCAACCTTCTTTGGTTTCATCTTCCAAACCTCCTCCTTCATCTTACCCCTGACATGCTCAGTAATTCAGGTGTTCTGGGCTTTAACAAGCTGTGAACATCAGGACACTTTTTGACTGTTTCATTTTACACCCAGTTATTAATTTGAAAGCCCTTGGCATTAAATTAATATATTTTTGGTGGCAGCAGGTCTATGCAGAGGTGTTTTAAGGGGCAGGTGCTCAAAGTTATAAAGGGGCACAGAGGGGCTGGATAACAAAACCCACATTCATCAAGAATCTAACTTGGAGCCGCATCATACTTTATCACTATCAGCAGGTGGGGACAATGCTAAGGAAACTTAGCCTATGTTTTACCTGATAGGGCACAATGGCAGAAAGCTTATTAAATGTTTAAACTGGAATGATCCAATAATTTTGATGCTGTAGAATCAGCATTTCTGATATTTGAAAATAAATAAAATATATTGTTTCTTAATGTATTTTATTAAAAATTATAATAATCCAGAATTGTGTGCATATGCAGGGAAAAGCAGGGAAAAGCCCTGTAACTTATTTTAAAATGAAATATGTTCCCAAAAACGGTGGACAGAGATATGTCAGCCTTACCAAGTTAGCTAGTAGCTAATGACCAGCACTACCTGTGCTGTTAATAAATGAATTGGTAATGTTTTGTGGTGCTGTTGCACAGAGCACACACATCATGTTCATTTGTTTCCATTCCACAAAACTTAACAGCATGTATATAATAACCTAATACTCCTGCATGCTATAGACTATGGTCACTGTGCTCACTGATTTCCACTCAAAATATTAAACTATTCCACAACTTCAAATCCTAGGACCCTGGCTAATTAAGACATGAATAGCAATTTCCAAGGAGGAAAATGCCTTAAATGCTTTGGTCCAATAAAAAAACTCAGGTCAGGATAAGATGTGTATAACCAGTATCACTTGTTACTTGTTGAGGGCCACAGGCGGGTCTACACACGCAATCACAGATTAAAAAATGCCTCAAGAAAAGGGTATGATAGCTGCAGTATTGTATCAGAAAGTCAGGAGTGGCAGAGAAGTATGTGAGAGTGGTAAAGGATATTTATGAGGGCAGTGTGACAGCAGTGAGGTCTGCGTTAGGAGTGACCGCTCAAAGTGTGTTTACACCAGGGATCTGATCTAAGCTTTTTCTTGTTTGCTATGGTGATGGTCATGTTGACAGACATGATCAGACCGGAGTTTCCATGGACTACGATGTTTACAGATGACATTGTGATCTATAGTGAGAATGATGTGCCAGATATCATCGCTTTGCAAAGTGGTGTTTTAACCATTAAAGCCCCTCTTCTTTCCTGATTTTTATTTATTTATTTATTCATTTATTCATTTTATTTTTTAATAAAGCCAGGCCAGACATGGGTAGAAATAATAGACAAATGTCGTGAGATATAATAATTGGCCACGTCCCATGATTACAATTGGGGGCTGGACTGTGTGCTGTGATATTCCCTCACCATCATGGAGGACTTGCCTTTAATAATCTCAAACCTAATGATAAATATTTAAAATATTTCAATCTCACACTCTAAATGTGAAGCTTCACACAAAGATAGGGCTCAATGAGACATTTGCAAAGACCCCTCATTTTCCAAAATAGCTTCATCTTTGTGACTCCAGCTCACAGTGGGAATTATGGCAAATGAGGGGTCTTTGGAAATGTCTCATTGAGCCCTTGACGAAAATTGATGGTTGCCCCACCTAGAAAAGCTGCAAGCACTGTCTGTGGGGGACTAAAAAATATCCAGGCGAGATTAACCGTTTTCGGAGAATAACTCGCTAGGGCTATTATGTTAAATGAAGGGTCATTGGAAAGATGTCACAGAGCCCTATCTAGCTGTGAAGTTTGACATTTCGAGATATATATTTAATATTTAACATTTAGATTTGAGATAACTAAAGGCAAGTCCTCCATGTTGGTGAGGGAATTTAACAGCATGCAGTCCAGCCCCCTGTTAAGTACCAGCCAATTGTAATCACAGGGCGTGGCCAATTAGCATATCTCATGCTGTTTGTAATAGCAAGATTTAAATTTCTATTTTAACATTTCAATTCTGATTTAACATTTAGATTTATCATTTAGATTTAACATTTAGATTTAGATTTAACATATAGATTTAAGATTTAACATTTAGATTTAACATTTAAATGTAACATTTAACATTTAGATTTAGAGTTAACATTTAACATTTAGATTTAGATTTAACATTTAGATGTAGATTTAACATTTTGATTTACATTATAAACATTTAGATTTAACCTTTAACAATTACACACCAAGAAAATATACCAAAACCTCTAAATGTGTGAATATTGTGTGAACATTGTGGTAAATCAGTGATTCTCAACCTTTTTTGCACAAACGCCCTCTGACCAGAGGCGGAGCCAGACATAGTGAGCAACCGGGGCTTAGCCCAGAGGGGGGTCTGGGGGTCCTCCCCCCAAAAAATTTTGGATTTCTTAGATACAATTTCCTGCATTCTAGTCCACTTTAGGGTAGACATGGTAAATCCTAAATCGGTTAAACGTGTTGTCTAAAACATTAATAAAGTTTGAATAAAGTAAAGACTATGTCTGACATATTTTTTAGATTTTCTTGGATATTCAAGACTGGATCACGTTTTAACGTAAAGTAACCCAACATTTTTATTAGGTAATATAACACTGTCAAATAAGCTAAAATGAGAGATAATTACATTTGGAAAACAGATTTCTG
>JBBMFX010072365.1:0-10500 GCA_037832545.1 Rhabdalestes septentrionalis
GTTGTGGATTACTTAAGCACTGTTGTACGTCGCTCTGGATAAGAGCGTCAGCTAAATGCCGTAAATGTAAATGTAAGGGGATTGAGCCAGTATCTGCACAAAAGGCTGGACTGAAAACTGGTCAAAGACAGGATGAAACTGATAAAATCCTGTAACAAATTTAGCCTAACACAACACACTCACTCACTCACATTGTATCTCATGTCATGTTAGTAGGACATTTAGGCCAGATAGAGGACTGTAGAACAGCATAGCCTCATTTAAGACGCTAATTATATGTGCTGTAATTAAAATTGGTACATTTTAGTGCTTAGTAGTTAGAAAATATATTTGAACAGTACCTGTATTGGCTAAGGTGATCATATTTTGGTCCTGGAAAACCAGGACACCTTAGTGCATGGGGGTTGTTAGTGTTAGTTATAGAACAATTTAATGGTCCAATGAAAGGTAATAAAAAAACAGATATTTCCCCACTTTCTAAAACGAAACTCGGACGCCCCGGACAGGACGTGAAAAACGGTCATGTACGGGGAAAACCAGATGTTTGGTCAACCTGGTATTGGCTAATATCAGCGGTTCACATGTCCCTTCATGAGTATCCGAGACAAGCCCTCATGTTTTTGGGAGTGAGCCTGGATCTCTGCTGTGGGTCTTGTTTGGGAGAATTCAAGCATTTTCATTATCCTAATTTCAGGCACTGAATTTCGTAAAGGTAAACCCCAACATGTTCAAATATAAAGTCTTTCATGATAGAAAGTAATTCAGTCTGATGGACAGATTCAAATCTCTAAATGCAGTAATGCATTGTTCAAGCAAACTAGATGAATACTCACCACTTATCAAGTATATTAGCTCAATAGCATTATTGCTAGTGCAGCTAGCACAGTGTAACTGAACTAACCCTGGATTATCTGATGACTTTGCTGTAATTAATTAGCTGTAGTGTTAGCCAGCATACATGCCTTTCCCTTTCAAATGATGTGGCCATCTTCCTTTAAACAGTACCTTGGAATTACATTAATAAAACTATGCACGCATTAACTCAGAAGCACAACTTTGGATCTCTGACTGCAAAACACAAACACATTCATGTGTTTTTAGCTACATTTAACTACATGGCGAATCCCATTCTGCTAGTGTTGTATTCATATAGTGGATGTATTCATATATGCTATATTGCTTCACTTCGGTAGAATGACTGATGTTAATTTTCTACATAGTGTATGTAATTTAGCTGAGAATGGGTCTTGTAGATGCCAATATAAACCTCATGTAAATATCTTCTGGGCCAGGTATTGTCTTTTGGCACAGTTCTTTTTTTACTGCATACCAATGCATGGCATTCTCTCTCTCTCTCTGTACGACTACATACATTATGTGTATGGTTGTGAGTCATTTTTGTTTCCAACAATTCATTTACCAAGTAAAGGGAATCTTCCCAGCTTTTCTAGAAATTGAACTAGTCTGTGCAATATCTGCCTTAAACTTGTGAGGTGTGATTGTTCTTTTCCTTCTTTTTTGTTCAAACATTACAGAGAAATAAAAGTTAAATTTTCATATGAAAAAAAGCAAAAAAAAAAAACCCAACAACAAAAAAACAGTACCTTTAGCACATGCATCTCTCTGTTTGTTCCATTGTACCAAACAGTGTTCTGTAATGTTAGGCTCCTTATTTGCAGCTGTGTTAAATAATCAGTTTTGTTCATGTTTTCATAAGTTTTGTTCATGTTTATTTTTTTATGACTGAAATTCCATGCATCTTAAGTCTTAGTATCAAATCAAGAGTTCAGGATGAGGCCGATATAAGTTCCAGCAGTATAAATGACAATCTGTATTTTATAATTCTGTGTTTTTGTGATTCATTGACCCAGCAGATCTACACCAACTGTGGCTTTAAAACGGTCCACCTTTAATACTGTATATCAGCACTTCTACTACACTTTCAGACTTATACTGTTTATTGTGTGTATTCCTTCATTTCCTCTGTAAGTTTATTTTATTTGATTACATTTTACTGTTCATCCTGTTCCTGTAAACACGTGAAAGGACCGTTGCGTATGATAATGTGCGATATAAATAAACTGGACTTGATTTGACCTGGGAGATGTGGTGATTTGAGTTGTTGGCTACAGTTTCAGGGGGTTCGTTTGCTGATGAGGTGTTTGTGTTTGTCGGGGTGATTTGGGTTGTCAGCAGGGGAGAAGGAGAAACAGAAAAATACAAGAAAACATGGAAAAGACAGAAATGGAAAGACAGCGGGAAAGATAGTTACAGTACAGGAGAAATGCAGAAAAAAAATATATTGGAGGAAAAAATACAGGTCTGAATATTGACCACGAAGTACCTGGTATCATAACTTGGGATAACACTATTGACTTGTACTATCATTCTCACATCATGATGATCCCATTATCAATTATACCTCTCAGCCCAAGTAAATCCTCAAGAGCCAGAAGGTCTAAATATCCGGGGAGATTCTTCCCTCGCATTTACCTTCCCCCCCGCACTCAGTTATAAATAGTGCACATGAAGCATGAAGCATGCACATTTCTTGGTGTTTCATTTACTATGAAATTAGAGATAAACATGCCCTAAAACCACTCTGGTGCTTTTTCACCCTCAGCCAAAACAACTGGGACGAACCAGTAAATACAGAATAGATTTGATGCAGCTTGTTTTGACAGGGCAGTTTTTTTTAGGTTATGTAACCATCTGTGGAAAACCGAACGTCATCCCGGATCTTTAGCTTTCTTCATGACATTTATTCTGGAGCAGGACTGGAAGTGTGCATTGCATGCTAATATGCTAGGCTCCTCTGTCAGCGCTAACGCATGCACAGAAAACTCCGGTTCTGGGCACATGACTCCTTTGCCCTTGGTGGAAATGATTTCATGCATGGCTTAAACTGCACCACACATCTATATTCCATCTAGCATGCATCTAATATTTAAGCTGGGCCTCAGAATGACTTAGGAGTCGCCGTTTGACTGGCCTGCATCATGAATATTTGGCCAAATTATAATCCATAGTCCACATGGTAATGACATAGAGGTGAGAAATGAGGACAGTCACTAACAAATATAATATAAAAGTGTTTTCTAATTCAAACACAGACAGTAACGGATATAAGGAACTGCCTGAAAGCAATCAAAGAAGTTTCCTGATTCTGATTCTGAAAGTAAGTAAACATTCTCTACAGAAATTACCATTGGGAGGATGGTTCTCAGACGTCGGTGAGTGTCTTACTTGCAGGTAAACACATGGAACTGATTGTTCCTGGTGGTTCGCCGCATGCTACTGATGTTGCAGACAGATATAAAGTAAAAAGGACCTGGAGAATACCTGTAATATAGAAGACATTCTGAGATAAGACAGAAAGAAGGTGGACAAACCTTGCCTGGTGGGCATCAAAAGCACTGGTAGTACAAGATCAGTCGCACTAACAACAGGAAGGGAAGATTCGAGCAAATTTGCAGCAACAGATGGCTCTCTCCGTCTCTGCCCCCGTGCTGGGCACTCAGCGGGCCCCCTTCATTAACACTAATTTCTCATAACAATATAAGCTCTGATCGCAAACATGAACCAGCATCATCTGCATACTACACATCTACTGTCTCCTCACCCACAGACCGGCACACACAGGCCCCCACTTGCCTTCTGTCAGGGGACTCATAGCTGTTCTGTTCTCTTTGTAATTCCGCTCAGATTCAGACACAACGTTTCCGATAAGTAGAAACAATAAGAAGCAACAACAGGAATAAATGACATTTCCTATTGTTCTCCAGCTCCTGGCAGGAGCTGATCTGATTTGAAGAATATGAAACAAGAAATGGACACAAAGTCATGCTGATAATATTATCAGTTTGGTACCACTCAACGGCGTTCATAAGTAAAAGTATAGTTTGGGGTGTAGTCCATTTGGACACTGTGACAATGGGTCAGAATTCGGTCTCCGGGTTCCTCCCACAGTCCAAAGACGTGTGTCAGGTGAATTGGGGATTCTAATTTGGCTGTAGGTGTGAATGTGTGAGTGAATGGTGTGTGTGTGTGTGTGTGTGTGTGTGTCTTCTGTGTGTGTGAGTCCCTCTCTAGGGCCCTTAGACCCCGGGACAGACTCTGGGTTCCCGAGACCCTAGGATTAATCAGCTACAGAAAATAAATGAATGCATAAATGAATGAATGTCACTGTTTTCGTTCACTGAATATCTTGGACATTGTCATTAGGCCATCCCACAAGCCATCAGAGACCTCAAACCACTGACTGCTCCCCCCCACTCATACCTGATTGTGGACTGACTCAATTTTTCACCACCGCACTTTATACTTTGCATCTTTTATGATGTACATGAAAGTGTCCATTCTGCCATACCTAAACAGGCAACAGCACTAATTTAACCCAGTCACCAAGTGAGGCAGGAGGCATCCAGAAACACAGAACCCAGGGAGCATCCGGGAACCTCAGTGGTGTTTAGCAGTCCTGGGAAACAAACCCATGACTTCCTGCCCACCAGCTACCCCACTGCATACATACCGCCAGAGTTTCTGAATCTTTCACATATAAACGGTATGTTTATTTAATTTGACCCTTTTGGCAAAATCATCCATGAGCTCTGAAATGAGACACCTCTCCATGTAAGGCAGGCCCCAAAAGCATCAGCTTTTAATTCTTATCTCGTTTTTATTCCCAGGCTTTTAACTCGGTTTGAGCTCTGGGTGTTCTGGTGTTTTTATCTTACATTCACATTTTATCTCTCGATGTGAAGCCTTATGCTGTGCATTTATGACAGCTTGCATTCTTTTCAGAAGAACTGATCGTTTTCTTGTATACACCCACACAGTTGTATCGTTTTCCGCTGCTCGCTGTTCAAGTTCATTTTCAGGAAAATTTACATTTCTTAACCTATAAAGCCCTTCGCCATGTCTTGGATTTCTAATTTAAGTGGTCTAATGCAAAGGTTGTTTTCTGTTTCCAGCCACACATCCTTTCAGTCCCACAGTTTTCTTCTCACAGTGGAAGGATGGATCGGAACACCTGTGAACTGTTTTCACTCAAGCATAGAGGAGAGCTTGATTTTCTCCTCTCTCTGACATCTAAATCACCAGCTGCTTTTTATCTGATGGAAACAGTTTTGATCAACAATCAGGTCTTGAACTGTTGTTAGGACCTTGAACTGTTGTTAGGACCTAAACCTATATGTATATTTTAATCATTTAAACTCATTTTCTCACTTTCCTTCCTCTTTCTTTTAATCTAATATCCTCAGAAATCTCTCCTTTGGTCATTTTATACAAATGTACATCAGGCAGCTGAGGTGTGTGTGGGTAGTTGCACGTGTAAACCTCAGTGTCCCTTTGACCCAGTTTCCACCCAGTCACTCCAATCATCGTGAGTATCAGAAGTATCTTTTCTGCTTGTGGAAGAGGCCACACTTCAGATTGCCACCACTTCACACTCCTTCTGTTTATATCCTGATGTGAGTTTGTCCTCAGATTTGACTTTTATTACGATAATGACGAACCAGTTCACTCAAGCATGATGTCCTGGTGCATGATAAGCAGCGATCAGCTGCTTCCAAGCAGACTTAAGTCTGAGCAGCAAGAGGTTAAAGGTGAAAATTTGAATAACATAAGGATTTGAATACAAAATGAATTTTGACAATCGACCAAGCTTTGTCTAGGGCTCAGTAGAAAACATGCAATTGTTTTTTGTGACTGACATGAATGA
Organism: Rhabdalestes septentrionalis; assembly: GCA_037832545.1. Taxonomy (NCBI): domain Eukaryota; kingdom Metazoa; phylum Chordata; class Actinopteri; order Characiformes; family Alestidae; genus Rhabdalestes; species Rhabdalestes septentrionalis. The sequence goes on from JBBMFX010072365.1 coordinate 5,726, forward strand.
ACCCAGGTAAATATCATGTGTGTGCAAATGTGAATTACCCTACAAAATGTTATTAAGGTTGGAAATTCACACAGGCATGTACTTGCTGCTGAATTTTAATTGACTATCGGCATTTTTTTGTTGAGCCAAATGGAACTGTAGGAGATTTTGATAAATGTCGACAAATATAAACCACTCAAAGCAGTTCCCGAGATATTGACACATGTGAATTGCTGTGGATTCAATTTAACAGAACATGTCCTGTGTCCAATGAATTTGGTACCGATTCAGTGCACCAAAAATTTTAAAGTTTGACCCTTTATGTACAAATATACTGGCTACTTTTATACTGCAGTTCACTTGGAAGCTTTACATCACAAGGCACTGACTCAGGCATATATTGGCCGATGCATCTTAATTGAACATTGGTGGTCATTTTCTTGAATGAGACAAACAGAATGAGAGCATAGGCTTAAACAGTTCTTGAGATACTGAAATATGTCAGTTGCAGCGCCCCATACTGATGAACTGTCATGCAATATAGGGCTCCGAAGTATATTATAGTGATACAACATATCAATATATCAAAACAGTAGATTTTTGCACTGAGGTTATAAAGTTGGTGACTAAAACTGTGCTTTTCTTTTGCACAGAAAAGAAAAAGTGTAAAAAGGTTCCAGACACTAGTTTCGTTAAAATACCAGGCGTAATTGGGGTCTTTGATCTATTTGCTTCTTAATGTATTTGTACATTTGTTGACTCTTTTTACATTTTATTTTCTGTGTGCACTGAAGTTTTCCAAAAGCTTGGTTAGGCATGTTTGCCGATTTTAAGCGTAAAAAAAATATTTTCTGAATGGCACCATAGCAACACCATGGCAACCACCTAGCAACAACTGCAGTTACCATGGCAACCACACAATCACACTCAACAACTTCTCTTGGGAATGCATGTTCCAGTTTTGCATTGAAGTTTTTCACTTGGCGACATCAAAAACGTGCCATTCTTTTGCACAGAAGAGAGAAATGACTGGAGATGTATTTCACTGCTGTGTGTATCTGCATGGCACTAAAAGCTTCCAGATGCTTGTCAGAAGAAATGGCCAGGTGTAATTGGGGTCTTTGAGCTGTCTGCGTCTAAATAAACATGGCTGTGCATTCGCCCAACTGCTGCTTATGCACCATCAACACTTTCTGTGCTGGGACATCTCTATTTGATTACATTTGCATTTAAATGGTCATCACATTGTTGCTAAACACTCTTCTATGCTATTGCGCCCATTTATAGCTTGGATAAGCAGGTAAGCTGTTGGGTCCATCTCAAGTGTTTGATGTTAACTTTCTCCTTTTAAGAAGTCATTTGCTGTTGGAGAGTTATTCACACACATACTAACATGTTTACGACATCTACCCTGTAAGATCAGCACAAGGGAAATCAAAATTATCTAACATTTTATTTGTTATTTATTCCGAGGGAAACTTATTTTATTTATGTTTTCCGAGGGAAACTCTTTTGTCATATACATTATCAATGCAACTAGAGGAACAAGAGTAGATAAAAATATACAGAAAAGGTTTAAAAAGAACAGAACACTAGAATAGTGCAAATATGATATCAGCCAAACTAACAAAGTATCTATCGCTGTGACATCTATGACATAACAACACTATTAGTGCATGTAGTTAAAAAGTGGCATAGTGTTTGGTCCAGTGGTTATGAAAAGTGAGGTAGTGTTTGTGCCAAGATTAAAAGGAGAGTGTGCAGCATGTGATTGGGGGTGTCACAGACATTCAATAACATACAGATGAGTAAATAAGAGCAGATGAGTAATATTTCCCAAAAACATTTCCTGAGGGACAAAGTCCGAGAGGAAATGCTCTTTTATTCTTGACTTTTGTAGCTTTGAGTAATTTTTTTATGATGGGATTATGGCTTGTCTCTATAAACCTTACAAGTATAGTCACATAACGGGGCATTTCAGAGCTCTGCGGAAACTACAGTTTGATTACTCTTTTCATTAATGCCCCTGGCTGCTGCGCAACACTGTAAAAAGCAATAACTATCCAAAACACCTCAGACTATAAATCCTAATGAACATACACATCACAGTGTTTATCCAGTTCTTATAGCTCACCTTTCCTCTAGGCGTGAGGCCTCTGTAATATCACTCAGATGATTCCCCAGCTTCCCGTGGAGCGGTGGTGTGTAAATAAATTCCCTCTCTGGTCACACGCTCATTAATTCTGAGGCAGATGAGCGCCCGGCTCCGAGTCGGATTTGACATTTAATTTGGAATTTCGCTACATTAATACTGTAGCATGAAATTGTCGATGTTTGACTGATGGCTGGGAAATCGAAACCAATTCGGTCATCTGATAAACCTGCTATGACAAAGCGCACTGGCTAAAATGAACCGCGAGGGCCCGTGGGTGCACTGTGGGCAGGATGGGGGGAGGAAGGAGGGGGTAAAATGAAACTGGGCGTTCATATGGGGCTGCTGAAGTAAGGGCCTGACAAGACCTCATGCTCCTCCATTGATTTGCTGGGGAGTGCATCAGCGGAGACAGCAGAACTCATACGGCGCGGCTCTATCTAGGCATTTCGAGCGCGAAATGATTGAAGGCCGGGCGCAGAAGATGCAATCTGCAATCACAGAGGGAATAGAGAAGTGAAAATCGAGCAGCTTAGGTTAAAGAACACGCCTGAGTCCTAAATCTTGAGGCTGAAGTCTCAACTGGTTTAAATCTTGGCCTTGGTCATGAATATATACCATGAATTCATTAGGCGCAATTTTCATATTTTCCAACATCTGACTAGACCGATTTTTTTCTGACATCTGGCTAGATGGAACGGAGATGCAGCGTCACTTGGGGCAGGAGGTTGTGGGTTCAATTCCCAAGGCTGCTAAGAAACTCTGAAGTACCCTGAGTAAGGTACAGTCCCCTCACATTGCTCCATGGGCTGGCCACTGCTTCACTGGGTGAATGGGATAAAGGGATTAAATGCAGAGAAGAAATTCACTCTGTTCACACTGTGTGCTGTGAACATATGGCAGAATGGTCACTTTCACATATATAAAATAATGTTAGAATGCAAGTTCAAATGATTAGAATCACAAGCTACTTAATTATGCTCTCTTTTTAACAACATATATCACTATACCTGTAATTATCATCAGATAAAGATTTAATCTTAAAAGCCACAAAAGGGTTTGTTGTGCAATGCCTATAAAGATTAGATGTCCCAATAATGTTTATGACCTCTAAAAAGGGGTAAAAACACAATGCATATGTGCCAATTCAACCATTCTCCATTAAACCTGTACATTAAACAGGCATTCTTTAATCTAATCCACCTTTCAATTGTAAATCATACAATTGGTTACCCATGCAGCGAAGCCCGTCTGGCATCCATATTTGTTAGAGTGTAGATGTGGACCCATAATCCACTTTCATTTTATATTTTGATATAGTTTTTGTTGGTTTATGTAATAAAAGGATTCATTTTTACGTGACCATTTACTAACTTTTTAAATTCCTGTTTATTTATAATTAAACTAATTTAAACATTTTTTTTGTGCCACTTTGCCATTGTGGGTGATACATGAATTCTAATTGGCAACCTCATATTACGCCTCATAATGAACTAAACTGCTAAATGATACAGTTTTACTGTTGTAGGCTACATGGGCTGATAATGCAAAGTTTGAGCGTCATATCATTAAAAAAAACCCAGTGAATTCAGTACAGAATATTTTTGCAGCTTAGTTCGCTTCATTTCTGCCACATTATCAGTTTTTTCATACTTAATCTGCCTTTTTGTTCTGTCTCCAGTCAAACCTTTCTAGAAACGTTCCAGAAGAGTAAACCCTGTTACAAAAGTAAAGGGGAACAGACTCCGGACAGACTGTTAACGCTTAGAACTGTAAATCTTCATCAAGGCAAATCAGCTCCTTTTTGAGTCCAGTTTGAGTTGATGCTCGATGTGCCAGAGTTTGGTGTTTGGTGTCGTTCTGTCATGCAAAACCAAAGTTATTGTAATTTTAAAAACATGTTATAATGATAAAAATCACTAATTGGGTTTGAAAAATGCCATTACATGCAAATAATCATAAAGAACCAAAAAGCCCCTCGACTGTAACACACACTTCCACTAGCACTCTAGCTCAGATGTTAGCACAAACTCTCTGAAACACTCTGTAAACTCATTAATGTTACTCTCTGTGATACACTGTATTACTGCTGCTGCTGATAATAGTTCTGCACGACGCTTAGTGTCAATGTCACACTTACTGCGTTTACATTTGCACAACTGTAAATGTAAACCATGCCAGGATCCACTACTGTCCTTGGACTCCACTACAGCCATTACAGGAGACATATGTGACACGTTGATCTTTTGTGTTCTCTACTGTATTTATTTTACTTTATTTTGCTATTCTGTTCTATGTTACTTCTCAGGAGAGAGGAACACAGCTTTTCAATTCTCAGCATGTGCTTTACATGTAATTAATTGACAATAAAAAAATGAAAATGAAGAAATTGCTTTCATTTTTGGTCTTTGAAGAAAAAAAAACAAACAAGATCTTTGACCCTGGGAGAAATTTCAAGACAGACTCCGCCCACAAGTGGGAAGGGAGAACCCACAGAGGGAGAGGGTCCAGAGAGTGGGCATGTGGCCATGCAAAAAAAGCAGCAAACAGGTATGAGAACCAACACTGGTTCTAGACTGTTTTACACCGGTTATATTTACTGAAATCAGAGTTTACTGATACACTCTGAGTTCTGAGAGTAAAC
>JBBMFX010072385.1:0-10500 GCA_037832545.1 Rhabdalestes septentrionalis
CCTGCCTCTCTCCTCCTCACCCTGCCTCTCTCCTCCTCACCCTGCCTCTCTCCTCCTCACCCTGCCTCTCTCCTCCTTATTATCACTTAAATCTACAGGCACAGAAATGGCACGTCCTAGGGAAATCTCATTGTGGGACTGGCCAGATGTGGCTGTAATTCTGCACCAAGGCTGAATTTTAGAAATACAGTATTTCAATACAGTAGTATGTAGTATTATACTAAGACCTACATAAAAGCATAAGAAATCAGCATGTCAAGGGACCTTTAAAATTCTGAAGAGCTACTTGTATTAATTCTGAGGTTCAATATCCTGAATACCTCTTGGAAGCTGTGCTCATATCGCAGCAGATGTAGGTACTGCTGCAGTTTGAGGTGGTGCTTATCGAAGAAACCATCAAAAGCCATTTCCATGTCCCTGAGCTGGGCAAGCAGTCTGTAAGGGCAAGCAAAAACACAAATTGTGAATTTTAATGCTATGCCTGAGGGCCCTAATCATCCCAACCATTTCTGAAATTAAACATTCTTTGATCAGCAAACAAAGACACTCAACACACAATCTTGAGTCTATTTGATGTGGTTAAGCGTATGAGTAGGTAATACAAAATCAGCGTTAGATAGAGTTGTAAGCAATGTCCAAAATACAAAGAATCCTTAGGGGTTCAGGACCTGATTCAGGACCCTTTGAAATCTAAATTCTAGGGGTGTCCTTAAAATAAACTTTCAAAACAATAGTACCCATTAGAAAAATGTTAAAATGCAAATGTTGTTACAGGGTTTTACTCCAGCCTGGAAACAGTGAATTTCTGTCTTTAGAGCTACAATATACATCTGACACAGGATGGTGCTGCACAAACCAATTGACTAGACACTGGATGACCCTAATATTTGGAGTGAAATAAAAAAATGTCCACAATGCAATGCATGTAGCTAAGGTAATTACTCAGCAAATATGAACTGACAGGACTTTGAATGATGGTACCAATGTGATGGGAACCTGTGTAAACCATAATGGTTCATAAACAACTAATCAAATATCAGCCAAGAAAACAGGACAATTGTTAGTTTCAGGGCAACTGGCAAATACCTCTGCACTGTATCCCAGTCCTGTGTTATATCCCACTGTGCGTCTTTTTCCTGTTCCTTCCCTGAAGCCTCTAGGCTGGAGAGCAGATGTCGTCCCTCCCTCATTACTGACTTGATAGCATCCTGTGGGTGGATAGCACCCCAACATCACCATAAATAAAACATACATCTACACAGACACACGGGTAGCAAAGACAAAACAGTCCCAACAGTGTACTCCAAAATAAGTTGAGCAAAAACGTGTCAAATAACACTGTCTGTTGAATTCCGGCAATCTGCCTTGAGAATGGCATGACTCAGTTATGATCCGTTAGGAAAGTCAAAATGACACAGGCAATAAAAACATTCTGCTTTACATGCAGAATTTCATTTTGATTAAAAGTGGATGTTATCATCTGTATTAGAAGACTATAATTATGGTTTTTATCCCTTGGGCTGTGACACCCACATTGGGTTGTAGTGTAATTGGTAAGGGCTTTTTTGTTTTAGATGCAAAGCAGCTGATGGAATTGGCTTCCTCACTTATATAAATACTGTGTAAGTCATATTTATCAGGGTGAACTGGGTGAACCAGTGCTTCTCATTAATGGTCTTTTTCCCCCAAACCTTTAATTAAACATATATTTAAATATGGCAAATATTATTGTTTTAATAATTATTAGTTAAAATATCTGGTTATGAAAGACATGAATGAAATAACTAGCTAGATTTATATCGTAGTGCAAAAATACATAAAACATTTATCTTCTAGATTGTATAAAATTTAATTATCAGCAAACAATAAACATGCAGATACATTTTTGGTGTGTTTTATGTTGTGAGATTATGCAATACATACATTTGATAGACTGTACCTGTTGTGTTATATGTTTTAGCATTTTAATGGTTTGTGGCAAATAAATTTCTTGACAGCAGTTAAACACAATAGGCTAGGAAAAAATGACACAGCGCATTACTGAACCACCCCAGCAACCTCTCGCAAAATAACGTATGAAAGGTATTTAATGTTATATAACTTTAGTTTCTTGTTTATGATCAATCAGAGGAGCCAAACTTCAGAAACACTGAGAAAAGTCATTTGAACACATTACTTTGTACTTTTGAACTCAACCAGCAGTACCTTCAGCCTCCTGTACTTTTCAGTATGTGACAGCAGCAGCAACTCAATGGCACTGCATTTTTCAGGTAACTCTGTTTCGGCCAGTTCCGTGCCAAACGCCTGCAGCATCTGAGCTATGTCCTTCACCGTCACTGCAAAACTTTCTATGGCCTACAGAAGGAAAAAGAGACCACATCAGTACTACTGAATCAATTCTCAGGAGTTCCTGAGCAATGAATAAACGGGGGTCTGAGTGACAGGGCAGTATTAAAGCAGTACTGTTCTGAGGACGATCCAATCACTGTGACAGTAGCCAAGAGTCCCTCCAAACTCTGACGTCAGCTGATTCTCATCAATGTAGCGCAGCAAGTCAGTGACAGAGCTCAACATCACTACCTGAGAAAATACAGACACTGTGTCAGTGATGCAGGTGCACAACAGGATATTTACAATGAAAGAATCTGTCCTACATATATTCTGTTCTGGAGGATCACTGCGCTGCACAGTTTTCTCTTTTCCCTGCTCTAATGCTAAGAAAAGCTACAAATATATGATTTATTTGAAAAAACTATAAAATAAGATAATGACTGACATCCAGTTCCTTGTACAGGGCGTCCTCCAGTTACAAGTCTTGAAACATGACGTTTCAAGTTTACAACGTTTACTCCTGCTCCCACTCGGCTTATGCTGTCAGTCAAGGATGAACTAGTCTGGTTGGGCGCAGTGGAGGAATTTGCAGTTTCACAGCATATGAGTGAGGGAGTTTTCCTTTTCCTTTTCCTTTTTCTGTGGCTTAGTTTTGCTTTTATGCTTTTAAAACTGAGTTAGTATAGGTAAAGGTGACTTAGGCAGAGGTGTGTTTTTACATCACTGTGGAAGGAACGGATTTGTTGCTAACCCTAAACTCAGAATAAGTGTTTTAGTAGGAACTATCCTGTTTTCTTTTTGCAAACCTTTAACATATGTAACCAGCTTGGGTCATGGACAGACAACCTCATATGTAAATATTTATGACAATATTGGTGATACAGAACACATTTTTAACCAACCTTTGCGTCAAAAGATTATTCGTCTACTTTTAACAAAAGTTTAGAAAAGAAACAGCAGGACATACAGTGGCTCAGGACATACAGGCATTTTAAGCATGAAATCTTCCTGGCTGAAGCGGAAGCCAAGGTCTGTGACAGTGCGCTGGAAGAAGCTGGTTGGTCTCAGAACAAGCACCAGGTGTAGGTTTCCTGGAAAAGAGGCCTAACATAAAGAAAATAAAACTGCATTATTTGAACAAGTTCTAACTAGAGATGCTTCACATAAACAGAATACCAGTATTAACAATCATGGTTTTGTTTTATTTAAGCATTATTCAACTTCTCTTATTATTAAACAGGCACATTTTCCAGGTCCCTTCAAACCTGATAAATGTATCCGAACTGATGTATATGATGTAAACTTCTGTTCTGACCGGCCCATACATATTGTGCCTCATTCAAAAAGCAATTTGGCCCTAAATACTCCTTATAACTTCAGTGAGAATGGGTGTGCTAAACCTCTGCTGGCTCAACACTGATCAGCCACGATATAATTCACATGAAGAAGTGTAAACATTGATTCCCTTGTTATAATTGCAGCTGTGAAGGAAGGGATATTTTAGACAGCAAGTGAACAGATGCTTCTTGTTAGTGTACTGGAAAAAGGCAAGGGTAAGGATCTGAGCAAGGATCTGTTAAGGCCAAATTATGATGTCTACTTGACAGGCGCAAAGCATCTTCAAAATGACAAGTCTGGTGTGGTGTTCCAAGTGGTCAGTACCTACCAAAAGTGGATCTAAGAAAAGACAACAGGTGAATCGGCAACGGGGTTACCACTGTGTGAGGCTTAATAATGTGCAAAGGAAGCAAGGTAGCATGATCTACCTAAACATTCTTGCACCTAAAATACATCCATTCATGGCAATAGTACACACTGATAGCATTGGGCTATTTAAGTAGGACACCCTGTCACACTCTGTAAAATCGTTAAGGACTGGTGTTGCCTTGTCCTCCAAAATCCCCAAATCTCAATATTATTGTGGTATGTTCTGGACAAGCTAATCAAATCCATGAGGGCTTCACCTCACCACTTAAAGGATCTGCTGCTAATGTTGGTGCCATCTATGACAATATAAATTCAAAAGTCTTGTCCACGTTTTGACAGGTCAGAATGGGACCCCCATGATAGTAGCCAGGGGGTTTAATGTTAGGGCTGATTGCTGTATTATTGGATTGGTTTCAGAGACATTGCAAGTAGTTTAATTACTCAAATATGGATGCACTGACTGTAGCCAAATTGGTAAGATTTAAAAGTTTTACACTTGCACACTGGAGTCATCCACAGCTTCAGTGTAACATTTCACAAATTATCCACAGTACAGTCTTACTTTCAAATGCCATAAACAACCAATTCCAACACAAAACACAAGACTAGGACTTGAGCTTTTTTTATTTCATTACCTTAAATAATCTTAAATAAGGACCCTGACAGACGTCCAGTATTTGTAGTCTAATGGAGTGACAACAAACATGCCTGTGAACATGAACAATCTGTGATTAATTAAACATAGACATATCTAAAAGCAATCCAAAGAATCCAACAAATTCAAGACCTTCCAGTCTTTCCCGGCACCTTAAATGTAAACTAGATATCCATCAATATTCAGACAAAAAGCCAATAAGACCACTCACAGGACTAAGGCTGCTCTCAGTCAAGTGAACCAGTCCTACCTTAAGAGAAGTTGCATTTTACCTCTGTGTTTTAGTAAATATCAGCTCCTGATTAAATTTTACTAAAAGCAATGCTGGACCACTGATGAAATTCAAGTTCATAATCTTTAGGTATTTCGGCTTTTTCTTTCAGTCGTCAGACAATAACACAGTTCATATTTGAGAAAGACTTTCTGACAGTATTAAGTTGGCACTGCTGAAAAGAAACATCAGCATTGTTGTGTGACACCGATATCAATGACAATATCACCCAGCATTAAAAGGAAATGCCCTCCAGTAGAGCTGACAGTGCGAAAAGCTGCCTTTAGTGAAAGTGACCATTCTGTCACAGGTGAACACACCAAAGCACACAGTGTGAGCATTTAAAAATTATTCCTCTGCATTTAACCCATTCACCAATTAAAGCAGCATGCAGCCCGGAACACAGCACCCAGGGAGCAGTGTGGGGGAAGGTGTGCTGTTCAGCACCCCATAAGTGCTTATTAGTCTTGGGTATCGAACTCACGACTTCCTCATCGCAGAGAGGGTGTCCCAACCACTAGGCTAGTGATGCAGAAACTGCAGAGACATACACAGAGAACTGCCAAGAGATCATAAGCAGTTTGTATCCAAGATATCATAAGCCGAAATCAAATGTCACCCTGCCATTGACTGACAACTGACATCAGTCATGGGTAACCATTTCAGACTGAACCTCTGCCACCTATTCTCTATAACGACCTTATCCATAGAGACCAATGCTGCGTCATTCTCAAACAAATGCACATTAAACTAGCGACACTGGCTAAGCGCGCAAACAGCTGATCAGCCCTCGGACTACAAGAGTCATTCACGCCACACTTGACATTGATCTGCCCTCTGGCACGACGCACACAGTCCATAAAAACGTCACCCGGACGTCGATCACAAAGCACTTAAAATCTTTCTTAAACTCCACGAGTAAAGAGTCAGGGCGGAGAGAGAGTTGCAGCATGACGAAGCTAAAGCTCCAGCACACCGCCGCAGTGTGGGTATGCCATCGCCTCATGCCGCATTCTCGCATCCGGAGAAACTTGAGCCCAAACTCTTCAGGGCTGCAGGAGAAACGGAAGTTTACCGAGGCGTCGCGGCTCCTGGTACCCCCGCGGCATTCCCGTCTCTCCCCCATCCCAGAGGAGGATCTGAACATTCGGGCGCTGCTCCGAACCTCGCCCATGATCAGCAAGAGACGGCCAGAGTGCGCTCTCTCTCTCTCTCTCTCTCTCTCTCTCTCTCTCTCTCTCTCTCTCTCGCTCCCCCCTCTCTCTTTCTCACGCGTCATCATGAATAACCTGCACGTAGCTGGTATGCGGGCCTTCCTTCTTTGTATGCAGTATACTCTATGAAACACGGTGAAGCAAAGTAGGTTGTGGTTTCTGTACAAGGGCATTGTAGTGAATTCCCTTATATGCATATTTGGAAAATGTTTGTGTGCATTAGTTAATTGTTCCGACAAATTCCTTTACAGTACATCACTGCGACATTTCCACCAAAGGGGGCGTGATAGTCCAATAAATCTACAGCAGTTTTGTTTTGTTTTGTTTTGTTTTTTAATGCCTAACTGCCAGACCGAATTCAATTAAGGTGCTTCTCGGCAATTGCTATAGAACTGCTGACACACAATGCACACAAACAAGATCCATTTGAATGCACATAGTGCATAGTTCTCTAAAGAAGATTTTAAAAATGGTTACTAGAACTATTTGATAAGACATATTTCATAACTGTTATTGTTAAGAGTGGATTAAAAAATAAACATTTTATTACATCAAAATGTTATTGTGCCACTACTATAAAAGCATTACAAATCAATCATTACTAATCAATTCTCCTCATTTGCCACAATTGGGGCAGGTCAGGGTTATCAGTAACTTATGCTATTCAGTGTGTGTACAGATGAGACCAGAACAGGGCGAGAGATGGCAGCAGAGGACACGGACACACATCTCATGTGTGGAGATCCTTCACTGTAGATACAAACTGCTGGAGACCTGCAGTACCTGCAAGTTGGAGTTAAAGTAGAGTAACAGAACCAGGGTTCTGAACAGAGACCTGCAGAACCTGCAAGTCGGAGTTAAAGTACAGTAACAGAACCAATGTTCTGCACAGAGACCTGCACAACCTGCAAGTCAGAGTTAAAGTACAGTAACAGAACCAGGGTTCTGCGCAGCTTCTGAAACGTCACCGTTAGCTAACACACTAACCCTAGCTAACATGCTAACGCTAGTACTGCAGAGAGCCACGCAGTCCAGTAGAGCGGCACTGTGGCTTAAACTGTTCCACTCTCTGTTCTATACTTATATTTACCAGAACATTCAAGGTATCAGCCTTTGTTTTGTTTTGATTAATTGTCATGTTGACCGTTAATGTAATGAGAACTTTAATAAACGTTGCTCAGTGTTGGACACCTGTGTTCCTCCGCTGCATTTGTGTGACATCATCACAACTAGTCGACTCGACTTTGACTATCTTGATGGATAAGTCAACTTGAAAAAATCCAGTTGTTAATATATGCCCTATATATGTGTGCTACATACCTGTCTATATTTATAACTTGGCATTATTTGTATAGTATAAACTATAAGCTGTTGTGTATAGCTTTAATATATTGTTTTTTATTTACTGTCTACTTTCTGTCATAACAATGAAAATTTCCCACCTGTGTGACTATTAAAGGTTTATATTATCTTATCTCTTAGTTTTGTAGTGTAACACCATCATGTAGGATGTTTCTGTTAAAACCAACTCAAACTCTAATAAGAGTCTCTGTTAGAACAGAACTACTGTGACCTACAAAATACAGATCACTGTTATTAAAGAGTGAAATAAAGATTATCCGCTATAAGTGATACAATAATGAAATGAACAGCTGAATGTTGTCAGAACATTTATTTTCAGCTTGACTGCTGAGATACAAGATGTCCCCAAACCATTTTTGCATTCACACAAAGGGAACTCTGCATGCTGTATTATCCAAACTGCCTAAGTATATTCAGCACCATGGACAGTGGCTGGAGCAGAGCGGGGAATCAATAACAGCTGCCCTGCATGCTGGTCAACACTCAAGCAACAAAACAACAAAATGCCTCAGTATATTCTGCTATATGTCAGTGGAGTCCGCCTGTGCATACTGTCTAAGAAGAATGAGACGGGAAGGGTGGCTTCATAATAAAAGTAAATAAATAATAAAATGTTTATGTATTAAAATAGTAGAAACGTTAGTCAATAAATAAATAGTTTTCTCACCGCAATTCTGGCAAGTGCTGTTTTGATAGAGGTCCACGTGTCCAGTCTTCGGTCTAAAATGATGATAAATTTTACTCCAGGCTGTCGTGCTCTGAAAACAGGGGCAATACACAATGCACTATATCAGAACTATGTCTTAGGTGAAGGCAATGAAGGAACACACTGACATCTAACACATGAAACCCTGAAAATTGAATTTAAAATACTAACAATCAAGACTAAACTTTGTGAAAACTAAAGCCTGTCCTTTTAAACATGTCCTTCTAAACATACCTTACACAGGTATTGTCCCTGTTGGAAAAGCTGCCTTTTACACTGTGTGAAAAAAATTTCATGACACCCAGATTGACAGAAATGGTTGAAAATGGTTTTATACTGACTGCCATGAGAATTTTTTTTTTTACTCCTGTTGTGAAGATAAGATATTTTGTTCAATCAGGAATCATATGACCATTTACTAATGCTATGATTTCTATGAGTAAATTAAAGAAAGGTATGTATGGTTTTACGTGGATAGAATCTTAAAGTCAGTGTTGGTGTGCTGCATTGCAGAGAGAGAGAGTGAGAGAGAGGGAGAGAAAGAGAGAGAGAAAAATAGTGAGAACTGGAGAGTAAATCAGACACACACCGTGGGACCAATGTGAGGTATGTGAGGACTTTAGCCAGAGACTCCTCGGGGATGTCACTAAAATCAGAGCATTCTGGGAGAGTGATGATGACACTGGAGTCCTCACCACGGCCCCCTGCAGAAACCATATCATCAGTGTTAGGAGACCCTCTGTCTGTATGCTGTTAAATATGGCTGACACATCAGGACAATCATAAATCTGGGTGTCTGGATGCATCTGGTCAAATGACACGTTTTGTTGATTTCATGATATAAGCCATGTTCACAAGAAAAATACACTTGAATTCATAATTAGTGTTAATTTCCTAAATTTAACGAAAAATGTAACCTGAGTAAAAGGTCAGAGACATATTGTAGTATATATGTATATTTTAATATAATAAACATATCTGTTTGACCATGTATGTTCAAATAATGCTTTCAAGTGAAAATGAGCAGACTATTTATATTAGCTGAATCTTTGTAATTGCTATAACAACGATATTGGAATTTTAACATTTAACTACATTTAACTAAACATTAAAGTGATGCTTTAGCAAAACGACTTATTTACACAGTTGACTAAACAAAAATTATCAGCCAAGACACACTGGCTTCTTTTGTTTTGCTTAGCAGTAACTTGGCTAATGTTGCTAACAAGTACTAGAAGCTTTCTTGTCAGTGTTTTCTGAACGACTAGCCACTATCAAGACACATTTCTTTCAAACTTTGCCAGGTTGTATAGTAACTTAAAATGTGGCTTCTGGCACTAAAAGACATATTGTTACTTATTCAATTAGACGAACGTTGAAACCTATCAGAGTCAGAAATGACATATGCAAATTCACTTGAGTTTAATTAGCATGTTGGTTTGATGATGATTTTTACAGAATGCACTTTGCCAACATGGTTATATGCTTCAGTTACTTATTAGCTACATCAGTCCCATGTCTGGAACAAAACTCTGAACGACATTTGCATTTATTTGCAAAAATTGTGTCAATTTGATTTGTAACCAAACTGTCACTTTTCACAATTTCTATATGCATCCAGTACATGAGAACAAACATAAATATGGAATGAATCACAAGACATTGTGAAAGCATGTCTATGGCATCCCTCACCTGATAAATAAGCCACTTGTTTCTCAATATAGCCGGCCACCTCTTTCATACTCACAGGAACAGTCACTTCTGAGGATAGAAAGAGAACTGTTGAAGACTCCAAAATGATTTCAGGCTACCTACAATGCCCCAAATAAGACTCTAAACAGTTTCTCAATAAGAAAGAATGAATCATTCTACATCACCATCATCGCACCTTGTGGTGAACAAAAATGTTCCAAACCCTCCTGCATTACACTAAGGGTTATGCACACTCAAATGTCATTGGGTCCTCTAAATTACGACTACATCAAAGGAACAAATGCTTCTCAGCATGGTACTGGCTCACTACAGACACCCTGAATAATTTTATTTGCATAGAATAGAGTCTTACCTCAGCATAAAGGTTTTGGATTTGTACAAGAAAGGAAATTCTAACAAAATATGTTTGCTGAAAAACACAGTCGAAAACTTTGTGCTGAGAACTGTAACTGTGAAGGCCACAGTACATGATTTACATCATTTTGATTCTCATAAAGCCCTTCTTCCCTTTCTAAGCAATCTATATATGAAAATTCCTATT
>JBBMFX010072422.1:0-24346 GCA_037832545.1 Rhabdalestes septentrionalis
TATTTAGTATTTCGTATCAAGTATTTGTCCGAATACAGTATTTGTAAAAAACACATTGTGCCTTTGTTCTTATTTCTGTAAATACACAACCTTATTTTAGCTGAAACTGAAGAGATTTTATGAATTATACATCTAATTCAAGATCAATCATGAAACACACCAGTGGAACCGCAGTCTGGAATCTGGAATAAACAACTGTATTTTTTGGGCTGGATCGGACTTCACTCCATTTATTTTCTAGATACTGTGACATGCCATGTGTCTAAACGTGTGATTAGCAACCCAACTCACATGTTCAACAAGGCTAACCGGATCTGAAACAAAGACATTGATTATGTAGAGTCCAGAATGGTGGTTTGTGATGTATAGATGTTCACTGTTCATAATGTAGAACATTTACAGCTGAAGGAGATTCTTCAATTTGTTCGAACCAATGTGGCCCAAGTGAGGGCAATCTAAACTTAAATGCATGAAGTTTCTGATTCTGATACTTCAGATTTATGTCATATTAATGAGCTTTACATGTATCTGTTTCTGGGTGCAGCGGTTTTCTGAAAGCAGTAGTGTTTGTTGGGTGAAGGTGTTAGCAACAATAATACTGTAGTGTTGTTGTTTGCCGGAAAAAATAACCTCAATGAGGTTTGCAGAAATGTTATAATGAAAAAATACACAAGGCGTAGAAAGGCGATGAAAAACACTACTACACATTAGTTTATGTTTTGGTGTTCTGTCATCAGTTTTTTAATGGCATATGAAGTTATTAAGGGTTCTAGAAGTACTAACGAGACCTGTCATACTCGCATAAAAGCATATTCTTTCTTACTTTATCATAGGTCTGTCACTGTTATTATTATTCTTTTTATAATCAGTACTTGATTATTGTTATGATTAATTGAGTCATCACTTACATAAAATTTGTAACTGTAAATAAATGTTCACATATGAGATCCTGTTACGTCCAGCACTAAAAGGCTAGTAGATTTAATTACCTAGATTTCACAGGACAGAAATCCTGTTCAGATCATTTCCTTTGTCTGTTTCAAGAATGTAACCTTTTTTCCCATTAAAACTAAACAATAATGTAAGAGTGGTACTTGCAGGGTTTAAGTACACCAACCATGATGATTCAGTGAAATAAGAAATGAACCACAATTACAGGTGTGTACCAAGAATTCAGTCTTTTTTTAATGAGGTCTAATTACTCCAGTGACCTTGATGAAATAAATGTACCACAGAAATAATTAGTCACTCGAAACCTCTGGAATTTGTGAAGAGGCATTTTTAAAGAGATACCTTTATGACTATTTCTAGAGATGAGAGTCTAGGTGCTTCGTAGAAGGAGGTCATTTTGATTATACAAAGTATAGATTTGGTTCACATGCTAATGTCAGCATCACTGAAAAAACAGTAACACTAGCATCTCATTTGTGAAAGTGCCAAACATGGATCCAGCTTTTTGACCTGCACACTCGCGCTAACACAACAGGACTCCAGCTAGTGCTATTGATCGAGAAAGCTAAGGGGGAGGAAGCCAAAATAATAGCTGATATTTGGCACCGTTTGTGCTGGCTAATGAAGCCATAACTGTGGCTCCATTAAAACAAGATTAAAGGAGGAAATGGAGGGAGGATGTGCGTGTGAGAGGAATGGAGAGGCAAGAGGAGAAATAGCTTCCATGCAAGAGAATGTGAGTGGGACAGAGAGGAAAAGTGAGAGAGAAACAGAGAGAGAGAGGATATGTGTAGGTGTTCGATTAGAATCATCATGTAACCACATACTCGACACAGGTTTACGCAGGATGCATTACATGCTCTGTTGTAAAATATATGCTAGGTCAAACATGCACTGTGTTACACACAGATTCTCCCACCCACATTAAATGCACCAAATGAGCTTAGATTGTCATGTCAGTATCTTCCCACCAAGACACATCCTAGCATCTAAACATTTTTGACTAAAACACAAAGACAGTCAGGGAAGAGGCTTTGGAAGCTACACATAAAAAATTTGCTTGCTATGGATGTTATTTTGTTGTTATTATGATAAATAACATCATAACGTAATTCTCTCTGTGTTGCAAGGGCATCTTCCATACATTTAGAAGACTGAACTAATGCAGAGTAAATATATATTGCAATCAATTAGTGCTTTGCACAGTAACACATAGCTGATCAGTATCTAGTTTAGATACTAAGTCATTAACAAATACTGGTCTTTCTTCAAAGTAATTAAACTGGGTACATGATTTAGTTTATATCCTGCCTTGAGCCTGAAAGGTAGTGTGAAGTGCAGTTTCCAGGAGCGTCTGTACTATATGTTCATGTATGTTCTGGCTTAAGCGTGGGCAGAACTGTGGTATTATGCAGCTGTTGAACTGTCAAGAGTATGCAGGATGCCGCAGCCTCCCACGGCGAAGCACTAAGCCTCATTCGTGTAGCTAGCACACATCTGGGTCCGAGATGATGTCAGGGATTAGCGTTGCTTGGAGCATCTTCACTGCGGCATTTCTCTGACCTGACGCAGCTAAGCGCTCTGTGCTTTAACTGGGACGAGCGCTCACTGCAGTGACGTTGATGGAAATGTGATGAACGTGGGGGTGCAATGTAGAGAAGGCAGGTTACAGGTGCATGGTTTCTTGAAAGGTGCTTGTTAGGGAAGTGTGATCATGTACTCTTTATCTCATTTTTGTTCTGTAAAGTTCTCCTTAGGATTCTTTAACAGTTAAACATTTCAAGTTTAAACCAATCTCCGCTTATCAGAATCAACAGTAATTATTAAAGGTTAGTTGGCAGTTGGCATCGCTATGATACGCTATTTCAGTGGACTGTTGTTTTAACATTATTCTGGTATATGTACATGTATGTATATTGTTTATTCAGTTTAGGCCATTTTATAATATAACACAATAGTGAACCAGTCATATTAATCAGGCTACAATACATGATATCTATCAAAACAATCATGCTATACACAGTAAAACATTTCCAACTGCTGGCCTTGAGTGATGGAAAAAAACCGCATGAAATTTGATCTGACTGAGTTTGAAACCACCTACAAATGTGGCTTGAATCTAAATGGAAAATGTCGATTATGTGTGCCTTTTTGTCACAAGACTGCAGAACCTGTCCTGCTCAAATCAGATATGCTGATAAAGTGGATTTGAGCTGCCTTTCCAAACAAAGGCAATGCCCTTAGCTCACAATTGGGTTAACCATACTGGGTCCATAATTCAATATTCAGAATAAAGAATATTACCATAATCTTGTTGCACACCTTACAAATGACACTGGAACAGGGATGCAGGAGGAGTAAAAAAAACCAAAACACTTGACAGTGAAGTCTCCAAATACAAGAGGAACTGATTGTGAGCTGCATGGGAGGAATACGCCGAGCAGGACCAACAACATTATGAAATTAAAAGATAGGTTACAATGATCAATACAAACCTTTGTTATAGGATTTTAAATACTATAACTCTTGTAGAGCATGTGTGTATTAGACCACTTCTCATTCAACCACATTAACATTAAAATATATGAATAGGATGACAGTCTTTATGTATGTGTGTGTGTGTGTGTGGGGGTGTGTTTGTGTGTGTGAACACACACAGACAATGGAAGATTGAATTGCTCTGTTTAATTCAATTCAGGCGCTTTCTCTTGATCCTCCTCCGGTACTCCAATGTCCCCATGTGTTCAGGTACAAGTGACAAAGCCCATCTTTCTAATGGAGCCATCATTCACGATGAAGAGTCTGTTTGTGTGTGTTCCGGGGCGGGGGTGGGGGGCATGTGTCTGTTTTTGTGTGTGTTGCGTGGGAGGTGATTAAAATTGCTAGAAATTATAGCCATGCAGCACAGCCATGTCCACTTACATGTTCTTATTTACATGCATAACAAAATCTCTGTTAAGAAGGTCCAAAACATAGAAAGAAATATATGATGTGCAGTTGTAAAGTAGATTGTTGGCAAGTAAGGAGACTGCAGAGAGAGAGAGAGAGAAGGGGGGCACTCTGGGAGAACACATTATGTTTTATCTCTCCAGTGACAGTGTGTACAGTCGTCTGTACAGTGTGTGTATGGATGAGAGGTGACACACACCAGAACCCTCAGCATCAGCAAAACCCTCCTGCGATTGAGACCCCCAGTAGAAAACCTACAGATGACAGAATCTGTGTGCGTGTGTGTGCCTCCATAGTCCCTTCTCCTGTACGGTTGCTGGTGTTGCCAGAAGCCTAGTATTCACACAGCACTTTCTAATAAGTGAATTCAGCTACTATTCAGTCAACAGTGTTAAGGTTGCTAATAATGAATTAAAGCCAATATTCACAGCTTACCAATATTGAAATGATATCATGCGTGAATTCATGTGTGACTTCAGGGATTTCAAATCAACTTTGTCATGTTAGCTATATACATGTACAGTGTATCCCCGCAAATTAGGATTCAAAGTTTGCGGCCCCGAAGTTCATGACAGATTTTTTCTTAGAACCGAAATAATAATTGATTGTGGAAACCCCCACAAAGATGTGGAAACCGCAAAAATCCTCCACATTTAATTTTCTTTTTTTCGTAGGAGTATTTGATTTTTCATGCATTTTAAATTATGAAGAAAAATATAATTTACTTTTGTACTGAAAACACAGAGCAACTGTATACGAAAACCCATCTTGGGCCAATTAAAGAGTGTTATTCATTCCTCTTTGCTGCTGATTGGATGCTGCCCTATGATGCCTCTCTGGCAGATACAGTCCAATTTAGCAGTTTAGCTGTATATTTTTTCAGGGTAATGTACTAAGCTGAATTTTTTAATTAAACTGAAGTTTTTTGGAAGCATATCTGGGGCATATTTAGGGTTTTTAACCACATCACACATTTGCGGTTTTTCACAGATCATGGGGGCTCTTGGAGCATAACCCCAGTGAATTTCGGGGGGCAGCTGTATACAGTGAGAAATTACGGCATAGCTCCAGATTTTAGAATGCACTCAAATCATTTTTTAAATTTAGAATGAAAATGTGCAATTTGCGAAAGCATGTAGGTCACTGTAGTTGCATTAGCATGTAGTGTGTATGTCTGAACTGTTGCTTTGGATTTGTATAATCTCTGTAGAAAACTCTGCCAGTAGAATTGAACCCTGTGAAATCTTAAGATCTTGATCCCTAATACAAACTATCAGATAGAAGCAGCATAAAGACCTCCAGTTATAGGCTGTGGAGCAGTGTTACTGTGTTTTCTGGAGTGATGAAGCTCCATCAAATACCCTTTCTTTGAGTTGGGGTGTGTTTGTGATTCATAACTAATCCCCTAACTTCAGTAGCTACCCTAGTGGTGAGCAATATGATATTAACGGTTCTTGGGAAAAAGTACATCATATTTTGGTGCAATTCAGCATTTTTAGGGAAACAGTTATAGCTGCAAAGGAGAGGACCAATTTCATACCAAAGTCTATGTATTTTAATGTAATATCATTGAAGTCCTGGTTGGTGTAATGGCTAGGTGTCCAAATACTTTTGTCCATATAGTGTGTGTTCAGCGGAAGCATCTCATGGTGAATGATTTCAGAAGCCTGGCATCACATAGAGGTAAACAATAGATATTAATCACAGATAAGAGATTTTAGACCCATTAATAAATGAAACCCAATTCAGGGCAACCAGGAGACAATCATCTTATGATTGACATCATGTGTTATATTTCATTGACCTACATTTGTTTCTTTTTCCCTGCTAACATTTATCATTTTCATCATAGTAGATAATGGGCTGGCCATCTGGCTGATTGATTGAATTTTATGAGAGGGGAAGGAGTTTCTGAGGTGACTTCCATAAAGCAGGAGGAACTAATACGGCCCTGTAACAGTCTGCATTGTTTTCATGTCTAGCAAAGGCAGTGTTATCCCATGAGTCTGTCTGTCTGTCACCCATTTGTATGTGCTGAATAAGTGAAGAGACACCTTAACTAGAGATGCCAAGATTAGCAACAGTGAGGAACAGTCATGCCTCAGCAGTGACTGCACCTCAAACGCTTTATAGAATGAAATGTTTTTTTAGAATGGAGTTTTAATTTAAAATCACCATAGGGATGCAAATTGTGCAGACAATATTACTGGGGCAGAACCATCACAGTTACCTTTAAAATGTACGGACTCAGCATCATATTCTTTATTTTAAAATTAGGTGTGACACCTTACAAGCTGTCTGAAATGAACTGTGAAGTGTAGTATGAAGTAGTACTGTATTTTATTGCTACACCGTTTTGCACATGTAGTCTGCTGCTAGGGGGACTGTCTACTTTTTGCCATTACAATGCTAATTTTCACTTTTGGGACTAATGAAGGTTTACCATAGCTTAACACAGGGTGAAGTGTAACAAGTAGTTCTGCTGGTTTAAGTTGAACATAGTTTTAGTCATCTTCTTGTATTCCAGAAGAAATGATATCCGCAATTTTTGACAGCAAGCACATAGATATTTCTCCAGATTCACATTGAAGATATATTTTTGAGAATATGAGGTACCACAAAAGTTTTTTTTCTCCTTTTTACAGATGTTTTTCATCAGTTGTGTGTATAAGTCACAGAATTAACAACCATGCTCATTTAATTACTCTCTTGATGGCTGTAATACTACATGATTTTGCAGTATGTAAATACCTTATAGATAGACAGCCAGTCTTAAAAGAGAATTTCGGTGTGAAATGGACTTGGGGTGTATTGAAACATAATAATGAATATGAACTTTTGTCGAGTAGCCACATACATTTGCCCCCTTTATTCCGAAACTAACCTCAAGACTCTACTAGGCTGATAATGGTAGGGCATGTGGCATCACGTAGCCAGTGCAGATAAATCGCTATTTTTACATCATTAAAAAGGCTCAAAGTAGCTCCACACCTAATTTCTAGAACTCTGAGGGTCTTGACATTTAAAACGAGACATTGAGAATTTTGAAAGTGCACAGGTAGTTTTTTTTAAAAAGACAGTTTATACAGACAGTTCCTTCTAGGATTTTTCCAGTCGCTGCCATCTTGAAATTAAGGCATAATAAGTCAATCAGTGCACTTTCAAAGTTCTCAATGTCCCCTTTAAAATATCAGTGCCCTCAGAATTCTAGAAATAAAGTGTGGAGCTACTTTGAGCCTTGTTAATGGTGTAAAAACAGCTATTTATTAGCACTGGCTATGTGATTACACCTGCCCTACCATTATCAGCCTACTGGAGCCTTAAGGTTAGCATCGGCTGAAAGTTCTGTGTTTCGGAATGAGGGAGGGAATGAAGGTGGGCTACCCAAGAAAAGTTCATCCTCTTTATCATGTTTCAATACACCGCACGTCCATTTCACACCAAACTTCTCTTTAAGCACAGCTTCCACATTGTTCATATCCTTTCCATATAAATTAAATACTAGATTTTTGACTCTTTGAAACCTACTAAAGCTACAACTGCTGTGTGATCCTGGCATGTCCAGGTCCACTTTCCTTCAGGGCCAGAATCATATGTTGCATGACGGAATAAAGAATGGACAGATGTGGCAGAGAATAATATTAGGCCAACTGAATCACAGTCTTGTGAAAAAAATTGTATTTGCATCAGAACCTGGCTTGTCAGGCAGCGTGAATGTTATGTAAAGAGGTGTATGATTTGCAAGACTGCGTGTGTAGTGGGAATGTCTTGGGGTGCTGTATATGTAAAATAGGTGGTGTTTAAATTTACGCTCATGAATGTTCTTTTTTTTATTCACATTACAGATAGACTTGGAGCCCGAGGGAAAGGTGTACGTAATTATCGACTTGAGTGGATCTTCCAGTGAGGGTAATGTAAATTCTGGAATTATTGCACGGACTGATTGTATGGATCACACTGATGTGTATGTGATTAGCACTAATTCAAGAATTGTTTTGAACAGAGTGACTTAGACTTGGAGCTATGCCACAAATAGCTATTTCTTTTTAACTGATCAACCCAGAAATGCAGCTTTTCAGAATTATCCAGGTCCTCCCCAGTCCAGGGTGTATGTGAAGTCCAACTGTTTAGAATCCATCAACACTCGGTAAATCTTTGAGTCTTTCTCAGGGATGTTAATTATGAAAGGTCCTGGGTCTCCAACATATGTTTATGTGTCACTGTTGTGGAAAATTGTTTCACAGAGACAATGTGGCCTAAATCCATCAAATTCTCCTCGATGACCACTCCCAGGTGCTCTAGCCTATCAGCCCCTGACATTCCTGGATGGTGATCAGAGGGAACTCAGTTTAAAACTCATCCCTTACTACACTCCTTTGCCCCAGAGTAAAGTCTTTGCATGCCTGTCTCTCAGATGCTCATCTTAGCTGTGTGAAACCCTACAGTCTTCTCTTGCTAGTTACAGTACTTTTTAATTGAAGAAGTAGATAGATCCTCATTGAAGCATTCCTGTTGCACAAATAGGTGATTTCACCACAGTATACACAGTTTCACATTGTTCACATAGTAGACACTGAATTTGTCCTCATATTTCAAACTGCCAAAGAGACCAAATCTGACTTGTATTGTCAGTCTATATGTTGTCATTATAAAAATGCAGACATGAACTCACTGATTAGTGAAGGCTATGTAGATATGCAAAGAAAATATATTAATTAGAATTTATACCAATAAGAACAGATATAAAAGAGATGAATATGAGATAATGAATATTTGGATGGAAGGACATGAACATTTGGACAGCTGCGCAAGCATCAGTATGATTCAGATTATAGTTATGGAATACAGTAAGGGGTTACAAAGTGTAATTTAAAAAGCTTGGCATAACAAGCTTTATCATGTAAATGCGCACCTCCGACTCTCTTATTGCATATTCTGACATCATGGGCCACTGTGCCCTGAATGACGCAAAAACAAATGCAATCTGATCTGACTGGTCGAACTGAGCCGCGATCACTCTGACTCATGAGAAAAAAACACTTCAGCCTAGTACACTGCGAAAGTGCTGCTTTGTATTTGCTTGTATCATTCCCACATTATTGAAACACATTGCCACATACACACACTTACTCTCAAAAGTAATGAAACTGGAAGACAAAGTTGTGTTGATGTGATCAGGGTTTATAAATGTGTTTTTAGTAGTAAAGTAATGTAGTAAACTTTGCATATGTGTATATTCATCTGTTGGTACATCGGTTCGTATTTATTTGATCTGAAAAGAAATTTGTGTGATTAAATTCCGGCAAAGTTATATAACCCAGGTAAAGTTTTTGTTATCTAGATAAACTTTAAAAGTGCCTCCGTTCTTAATACTCACATTAGTGAAGACTGCGATATAAGATATATCTTTGTTATTTTTGTTTGTAGACTTTTGTTGCTTTTTGTGGCTTTTACACATTTTCATTTTATGATGGCCTGTATCAAACTGTCTGAACAGGTCGCTGACCCATGACTTGTGTGGGCGAGGTCAAACCGCTTTCCACACCCAGGTTAATGAAGATAGGCAGTGAAATAAAATATGACTATGTTTTCTGCTTCTTTTTTGCTCTTATCACTTGTGAATAGAAGTTGTATGTATTTCATCTGTTTTTTTAAATGCTTTAATCAGTATTACATCAGGAAGTAAACAGTTAGCAGTCCATGTGCCCGGCAGTGGGGTGAATCATGAAGATTGTCAGAGAAAAAAGACCAGCCATGAAACTGCTGTAAAGGTTTTTTTTTTTAATAAGACATCTAAGATGATAGACTAGCAGTGGCCAGCACTGAATCCACACCATGATGCTCAAATAGAACACAGGCCTAGCTGTGTGCATTTCAAAGAACATCTGAGTGATCTGAGGCTTGACTGGATAGAGTTAGAGATTAGGTCAGCACACTGAGGTTTGGCTGACAGCTTTGAAGTGTTAATTCGACCCCAGCATGCATCAGTGCTTCGGCAGTGGATCTCTCTCTGGGGCCGACCCGGGAGACCTTGTTTAGATTGATCTCGGCTTTGCTTTGCCAGTTCAGTGAAATAATATACGATTTGTCAAAAATTCCCACTTAACCCGAAATGTAATAATGTGAAGTTTGCATTGTCGGTTTTGCACTGGAGCCATAAAGTCTAACGTAGCCTGTAAGCAAGGACGATAACACTCCGTTAGGCTTCCTTATGTAAACTTCATGTCTCAAAAATGTCACGCTCACCTCGTGAAACACTATTATACATAAAACTGCCAAATGTACTTTATGTAGCAAAAGTTTTGTACTTTTGACCTTTTTTGTTCATAACTGTAGGTCTTACAGTACAAAACACACACAATCAAGTCTGTTTGAGCTAGAAACTTGAAATAGTTTTCTATTGGTAATGATTGACATGCCATATTTGCACAGTACTGATTGGTAATACTGTCCATTGTATGTTGACTACATCAGCTATATTGCATCTCTAGTGTAAAATCATAAACCAAAGATGTCTTATAAAATATAAAAAAGTACATTTAAGTAATGGAAAAGCCTTCCTGCACGTCAGCGTTGTTTCAGAGTGACTGAGGCTATGCGGTGAGTGGCAGCAGGTTCTGCTAAAGCTGACAGCTAAGTGGCTGTGAGGTGGACATGCTGCTGTCACTGGCGGGCAGCAGATGACTGATTATTTAGTACTTCATTTTCTTGTTCACACTGTGGTGTGTGTGAGAGAGAAGCCGAAAGGGAGATGTACAGTATATGTGCTGATGGAAAGATGCCATACTTGTTCACATGCACAGGAGGAGGCCGCGGTGCCTGGAGAAACAGTCATGAGTCAGAAGGTCTGGGTTTGTGTGTGGGTGGGTGTGTGTGTGAGAGAAAGAGAGAGTGTGTGCTGCTGCTGTGTACAGAGAAGCTGAAGTTGCACTGAAATGTGATCTAATCTTGTTCTCATCACTCATGCATCTGTGTGAGTGCTGCACTGCTCTGTTTCTGCACTGACTGCTTCTGGCTGTGCATTTCTGTATGTCTTTGAATGACCTTTTGCTAGAAATGACTGCATATGCTGCTCACATCTCAGTTCATAACCTGGCATTTTGCAGTGCAGTATTCATATATGAGCTTTCAGCAAACTTTGCCTTTGAGCAAACTACACAGGCAGTTTTATTTTACACCATGTGAAGATTGCTCAGTGTAGAGCTTGGCTTAAGCTTACATACAATCAAGAATCAGGTGCATATGTTGAATGATCTGATTTTAAGTGTGAATAATATTTCGGAACCCTGAAGAAAGCAAAACATTCTGGTTGCTCTAAATTACATCATCTTGTAAGAAAACGGAACCCAGCACAGGATGTGTTGACACCATCTCCTCTAGTCTTCCTCAGACATTTTCCTCAAACACCTTTTTTTCTCACCTTATTTCAACACTGAAAATAGATGGCTAGTTCTGCTAATTGTCACATTGGTTTGTGCTGTTGTCAGTGAATGTCCAGACTTCTTCTCCCTCTCAGTCATGCAAATAAAAGGCATATGTTGCCTTTATTCAGTGTGATTCAAGCTTAGGTACAACAGAACAGCATACTGTGTCCATTCATTTTCCTTTTTGGCCTTTTTTTATTATTCGTTTCCACAATATAGGTACTCTTTGTTACTGCAGAGAGAGACGGCGTTCGTTCCTGAAGGGCCTTTGTACACATTAATATATATTGATTTGATCACATGCTTCACGCTCTCAACTATGTGAGCAACTTCATAGTGCACCCTTTTGGGTAACTTTAAAAACACATTGTACAAAACGTGCTAAAAAATGCATTGGTGCATGTGTGTGTTAAAAGATTTATGTAGTAGACTGTTTGGCTATAAAGAAAAAATGTAAGGGCTATTCAGTTTATGTTGAAAAATTCATTTCATTAATCCCTCTTTGGGGTTCTTTCAGGGGTTATTTTATGTGTTTTGTTGGCTGTTTTGCCATCTGTATCTCTCAAAACACGACGAAGCTAAAGTTGGGCATCTCGGGCTGTCCACCTTAAATACAGACGTGTCGTGTCTCCGAATTCACGTTATTTACAATGTATTTGTTTTACACATTTTTTTACACAGTTGTTGCTCCTGAAATGGACATAATACTATTTTAGATGACTTCAGCTTATTTGAAAATGTAGTTTTGCACATTTTTACACATTTGATGCTGCTAAAATGACCATAATACTTGAACTATTTATTGCTACATTTTCATAAATTCCTTTGAATGCCTTAACATTTGGTGTAGTTGTGTGTATTTTGTAATTTATTCTGTGATGTAACCTTACTAACAAACAGCACAATTTGTTAGGGGCTTAAATCCCCAGCGTCGAGCGGGTAGGGGGGGGCGGGGGCTGGACTTTCTTATTTTGCCGAGGATTGCTGCGACTGTGGCCCACCTAGCGTTGAGGAGTGTGAACAGTGGGAAAATAGAAAAAACTGATTTTCAGCGTGAGAAATCGGAGGTGTGGTGTGAGAGCGTGTGAAGACAGTCAGATGCGTGTGTCTCACGCTCATTGCGTGAGAGTTGGCAGCCCTGGAATCAGACCATCACTAGTTTTACATTTGTCTTTCTTACTGTTATTTTAAGACTGATAAATGTGAATGGACTCTGAATAGGCAGATTAATAAATATGTAGGTGTTGGTGACATCACAGAAACATTCCATTTTAAAGCTGTTTTTGCAAAATAGATTCCAAACGTTGCCTGTACGAATGTGCAGTGAATGGTACCATGCCATACCATACCATCTTTATTTATAAAGCACTTTACAAACCCACACTGGACCAAAGTGCTGTACAGAATCAGTACAGAATGGTAAGTTAAAGCTGATGTGTACTATCAGAGCTAGTGACTGATAGTCGCATTATCAGCAAAATCTGCGCAGGCAGGCAGTAGTATGGCTCTATTAGCTGATCCTAGATCATGTCATAAACCTGCAGGGACAGCAGGAGGAGCATGTGTGCTGAAAAATCAATAGTTACACCGGCGAATACAGACAGCAGAGCTTGGTTTTTGTGCTAATCCGTGTGTTGTAGAGACTTTGGAAGATCACAGGACAGGATCTGTCTCTTTCTCTCTCTATCTACCTCTCTCTGTCTCATATACACACACACACACACACACACACACACACATGCACACACATGTATATGAGCACACACAATAGCAGACACAAAATATGCAATATGTGTTTAATAAGTATTTAGAAATAAGACATGCATGAAAATTATATAATATTTTTATTTTGTGCAAACGAAACGCTGTGTGTGTGTTCGTGTGGTGTGTGTGTAAAAGGCTGCTGGCTGCCTGCCTTGCATCAGTTCTGCTCATCATCACCAGACCACACACACACACACACACACACACACACACACACACACATACACACACACATCCTGAACCATGTGACCTTGACACTGCAGTGAACTAAATAAACATAAAGATATTTTCTGCGCATTATATTTTTGCATGATCACTCTGTCAATCTTTATATTAGAGCTAAATCCATGGCTCTCGGGTTATCAGAAGAATAGAGGAAATATATATATGGTCTTTATATTTAGCCTTTATATTTCAACTTAATTAAACAACAACTTTCAAAGGCTTTCTATTATGCTTTTTATTATCTAACATCCATAAAGAACCACATAAATGAATGTGCCTGGTGCAGCACTGCTTTTTGTTTGTAAGAACATTGCAAGAAGGATATTTTGTTATTGTTTTGTTAAGTGCCGGTCTTTGTCATATTTCTTGACAGCTGCAGCTTTTGTTGTCAATAATTGATCTCAGTAGACAAGGACTATTCACAACTTCATCATTAACAGTAAACAGAATTTTTTTCTGTGTTGTCGTAGCTGTTTTCTTCGTGTTAAAGTTCTACCGTTTAATGCTGCTGTTTGACTTTACTTAAAAAGGCCTTTCTTGATTTTCTTCTGTCATCCACATAATGTCATCCACATTAAAAAAGTGTTATTAATAACAAGGTTTTAGTGTTTTTCCACCAATCCTTGATCATCTCGCAGATTATGCAACCTTGTCTGTGTTGTGATTGTTCATTGTCTCTCATTGGTCAGCGTAGAGGTTCCTCATTCATGCATTTTTCATATATTAACCTGGTAGATATCAGTAAAGCAAATGTTGCCTTCTTTTTAAATTCCCATTGCTTTTTCAGTAATCCAGCATACATGAGACTTCATGTTTTCGGTTCTTGCACTTCTGCTTGCATGATTCATAAGGCGTTCTATGATCTCAGAACCTGTCTGAATACATTTTTATAGCACTGGAGGTTCTTCCATCAAATGTGTCTTGGCAATTTCCGTTCTTTCTTGAGCTCTCTTTCTTATGCGTCAGCATGAGCAACCTGACCTCCAAAAGGCTTTATCTGTGTCATTCACACAAGCTGTACTCTGAAGAATCTTTAGCTCTTCCACATGTTGAGTGCCTTCCTATCTGCAGGTCCGATCTTCTCAACAATCGTTCTGTTGAGTCTATCAGTGTAGTTTTCTTGCTGAAACCACAGTGGCCTTCTGCACAGCTGACTTGATGTGTTGCTGTTATCACCCTCTGTGATCATCCACCACATACATGCAGCTATTTTGTTGCTGTTGGTAAGTTTTGTCTGGCACCTCTGTTGAGTCTGGCACCTCTGTTGAGACCAGGAATAATGGGTCTTTACATGCCACGCTCATTGCCTCTTCTTGTGTCACTGCGAGATACAGGGTACTAGAGTATATAAAAAGGCCTTTTGGCTGACATTACATTACCTCTGAGGCACTGTTTTGAATAGGCCCATCATTTGTTATCAGTAGCCCAGTCGCAAACAGTGCTGTTTCTGTGACAGATTATACAGTAAAACATACAAAAACAAAACTGTTTCTTAAATGCCTCTCATTCCACACCAGCTTATAAAGCCTAGTGAATTCTGTGATCAGGCCATGTGTTTCATTCGGTTTCATTTCTAACGGATCAGTGGCAGACTCAAAAATGCTGAGTCATCAGTTCATGAGCTTTTCTCTTCGCTCTCTGTCTCCCCCTCCCTCCTTCTATTCGGATGACCATATGGAGCCGACTGCTTTGTGGGTGCATGGGGATTCATGGCAGAATTAGAGATGCAGCTGAATCCTCTTGAAACTGGGTCTGGTCTCACAATACCGTGTGCCATTGCTTTCAGAGAGAAAGGCCAAGGCAGTGAGAAGTCATTTCCGCGAGGGTTTATCGCAAAATACACCCAGACACTCAAAAGCATGCCTGTAGAAATGCCTTCCTACTCACATTGCAGCAATTGGAGCAAAAATACTCACAGATTGGTACTGAGTCATAATTCAAGGATTCAATGTACAAACATCACCCAGGTGGTAAGATTTGCAATGTTTAAGTTCTAAAGTCCATTGAGGTATGGACTGGTTGTGGTCAGACTTTTAATTAAAGCTTTTCTAATCTCATGTGAATCTGCAGAGTCTACAGTGTACAGTTAATTACTGCTGACCTTTGAAAACAGGAAAACCTTAGAAAACCAGTTAACTGGAAACAAATTGTCAGTAAAGACTGATGGGCAAGTGCCTGTTATATTGTTATATTTTTAGTTTAAGAGAACATTCTGGAATAACCATCTGTTATAACTGACTTTACACCACACATAAGGCAGAGTGGGATATAAAGTCAGTTTCTGAGGGAATCTGTGCCCATTTATTCTGTAGAAAGTTTATGAGGTCAGAAAACTTACTTTATGGAGCTTCCTTTGTGCACTGAGACATGCTGGAATAGAAAAGGTTCTTCCCCAAAACTGTGTCCACAAAGTACACAGTGACCTTCACTGGAAGTAAAGGGAACTCACATATGGGTTTAGAGAGTGAAAAGTGCTTATGTCACACAGTGCCCTGGAGCTCAGGCAACACTCCTCGCTGCAGTAGCATGAAGACCATAACATGGTGGTCTTCATGGCTCCTCAACCTGACATGTTTTATTTCATGCCTTTTGTGTTGCCTGGTTTGTGTGGCTACATGCTTTCCATGCTACACAAGCTCATTATCATGCCAGTGTCAGCTTTGACAAATGACTAACACTGAAATGGTGAACTGATGGACTGTAAGGGTTTAAAGGAGAAATTGACACAAAATGTTAATGTGGTCAAAGCTGGATGTCAATTTCTACACCCTAGGTTCCTGAGCTTATTTATAAGTATGTACATACAGTAATCTATATGCAAAAATTGCCACTGAAAAACATCTGTTGAAAACATCCTAAATATCCAGAAATTAACACTGTCGAAGAAGGAAAAGCATGCGTAATATATATTAATTGCTGGTAACTTGAGGAAGGGAATTTTTGCTTTACAAGATGACAAAAATTTGCTTTACAAAATTACTATGGTTTTGAAATATAATTATGTTATATTTAGCTGTATTTTGGTTATACATGGACAAGCCACTTTATTGGGCATACCTGCTTGTATCTACACTGTCCATTTAATCAGCTTGACTTTGTTTACTTTGTAGCTCCACAGTGTGTACACTATGTAGTTTATTTTGCAGACTGAAGTCCATCTGTTTCCCTGCATGATTCATTGTCCTCCTTTACCCTATTCTTTAGCGGTCAGGATCCCCACTGAATGAGCAGTGAGCAGGTATTATGTGGATGGTGGAATACTCTCAGCACAGCATGTTAGTGTGCGTGTATGTGTATGTGTATGTGTATGTGTATCATTTCTGTACTGAAAATAGTTCAACTACAAAAATACCCAGGCAGTATCCTGTGGCCAGAAACGGCCCATATCTTATAGTCCTTTGCTGATAAACCAAGGCAAGAGCATTTCCCAAAAGGTCTAAAATAAACATTTAGATAGTCATGGCCAGCTATGGACAGGTGTGTGTGGAGCTGGACACTGAGGCCACTGCCAATTTGCTATTGAATCAGTTAGAGCTCATTTTGATAGACTGTTCTATCTGAGAAAAGAATCTGGGCATGCTTAAGTTTAAGTGTAAATTCTATCTCTGAGCATGCTCAATAAATGTAAAATCAGAAAAGCAAATCAGACAAACACAACTGGATTTAAGATCCCCAAGATCAATAATTACTCGATCACTGACTTAATATCACTTATTACTGACCTATTGATGTATTTGATTACCCTGTGGTTACCGGTTTATGTTAGTGTGTGCTGGTGGATGTAGTGCAAAAATGCTGGTTGAATAAAGAGAGATTCACTATTTTCCTAACCCATTGGTCTTTTATTTATAGTCCTTCAAATGTGAAACCTCCTCAAATCATGCATCTAAAGGTTCTCTTTGATTAAAATGGAACTACACTGCATAGCAACCACTACTGTACAGTTCTTAAGGCACCCTGAGGCAGACCAATGATAAACACTAAAGTAAACACAAAAGACTGAGATTTAACGTTTCCTGGAGAAGGCAAGTTAAACTTTTAACAGCGGCATTTTCCTGAATTTGTATTTGAGTGGCTTTCTAGTAGATTGGACATGGGGGGAAAAAGCTTTATGTGATATTTAATGTAAACCAGTGTATGTGCGTCGGGCTCAGTGAAATATATGCTCAGTCATGTGCCCTGCTTCTCACTGTGTGTTTATTTTTGTGTGTTTCTCTCTCATCTCTCATTTGCTTTAATGTTTTCTTCATTTTCGTGCCTGTATCTTGATATCTTTATCTCTATGCCTTTGAAATGACTTTGAAGTTAACTGTGAGCTATTAATCATTAGTGCATAAACCCCTGCACACACATACACGTACATACATATTAAGGAGAGCACTGATAATGGGTCTAAAATGATGGCGCTGTTCATTATGATTCACCAGGGGTCATGTGATGCCAAATGAACCCACCTGTATCATTCAGCACAGCGTTTTTCACCGGTCCTTCAAAGGCACTATGATCTGGAGATTTAGATGCGCTTCATATTTTCTGGCCATTGCACACTTACTGGTTGATAGGTAGAGAATGATGAATCCTTACAACCGTAATGGACTATTATTATTGATTCAGGTCAAAGCCTTAAGAATGTCGCATAAAAACATATTCAAATGTAGAAGGGTCAATGACGTAACACCTAAAGATTTGTAATTTTTCTGTAATTTAATGTCAAAATAGCATGTGGTGCGACCAATAATAACAAAAAATAAAACTCAAAACTCAAAAGAAATGCAAACACTTGTTTCTAAACACTTGATATTACTGACAACTTTAAAAAAATTAAGTATGTTAAAAAAGGTATTCGCTTTCAGATAAGCACATGACATTTTTCTTTTTCGGGCTATAATATATCGTTGACCCAGAATCATTATACACTATATTTATGTTTGTGTAAACACTAGGTAATTTGTTAGTCAGCACAGCTTGTGCTAATGATTTGCATTAAATGTATTTTTCAAAATCGGAATCATGTGGTTTGAAAGTGTCCATGTCTGTGTGTCCAGTGTTCAGTGACCACACAGCATGGCACTAATAGCCCCATGCCAGATGGCTGGTTAGATAAGGCAGCCAGCCTGCTGTTGCATTTGAATATGATCCTCGTTATGTCCGTTTGTGGCGGCTCTCTCTGCATCTCCCCCTGCCCTTCACACTGCTGGGGGTCAGCCGTTGCACTCCAGCAGGCCGCTGCACGCTGATGGTCCTTTGGAAATTCACAGCTCCCTTCAAAATAAGCAACTGGAGCGCAGATCTGCTTCACCAGGCTGATAAATGGCTTAATGTTCAGATCTGGTGCTAAGCACTTGACAGGAGAATTGCACAGCTGCTCTGGGCCACTCTTCATCAAATTCCTCACGGTCACACTGTCCCTGTCCTTGCCATTTCACGTCGATATGGACCTTGCTGCAAGTTGTCATTTTGTCTTAGAGGGGCCTTGTCATAGGAAAGCTCCCCTTGCTGTTTTTAAGCAGTTGTCTGTCATATGTTTAGATTGTTAAAGTTGCAAAATGTATTTTTCACTTCCTTCTTTAGTGATGGACTCCCTAAGCTACAAAAAACACCTGTTTTGAATAAATGTTCATGAACATGTTTACCTTTCAACCTACAGTGGATTGAAATGGGGTGATATGGAGTGTAAACATAAACACTAAAAATAGTTTTCGCATCAGTCATATTGCTGCTTTTAAAAATTTCATCGAACTCTGAGCTTAAGCATAACCTCGGTCTCCTAGAAACACATGGGTCCATTGTAGAACTTTTTTTTAGCATTAGTCTGATTATTTCCGCAGTTTTTATTTACGTTGCACTGGCTAAAAAGAAATATTAACATTAAACATTAATCCATGTATTTTTTTCACTCCGTGTAGCCTGTCACAGTCACCCAAAGCTACCTGCTGCTGTGTGTGTAATCCAAGTAAATCCAGGACTGGAGTCTACTTATCAATTTCATGGCCACTTTCGGTAATTAGCAACAAGTTGAAAAATGATTCCAGCTTGTCATTTGAAAACTACTTCTACCATAATAACACAAACTAACCTACAAATCAAATGTATTTGGTTGTATTTTGACATTTGGTTTGTCAGTTATTGAAGGTAAATGGGACAAAATTAGGTCAATTGTTTAAGGATCATGCGTTTTGCATTTAAGGTTAAAATGGACCAGATTTGTGTGGAAGTGCACAAGGCTAGGGAATTAGTCACTGCAGTTGGTGTCAGTCTGCTAGAATCGCTGGAGAATGAACGTTGGTTAATGAATGCTATTTTTAAGAGGCTGTCCTGTATCTGAGTGGTGTAGAGAGGGACATGAAGTGTGTTTGAGGCCCACGGGACTCCTTGTTCTTCACGGGGAGGAGCCAGGGTCACTCATCAGTGAGGAGCCCTCTCCACACTTGACCTGTGCTTCAGGTGTAAGCCTGTATCATTAGTACCTAGTGAGCTTCAGCATGTACAAATGATCAAATGAGGCATAATTAAGGCCAACATTGCATCAAAAACTAACTCTTTGACCAAATGTAGCCTTTAGTATTTTTGCTTATTTGGCATCTTTGGTTTTGCACTGTAACTGCAGACTAATGTAACTAACAAGCTGTGAAGGTTTATACGTAAGTTATCATTGCACAATGCTTAAATTCTGCTCTAACCTGTCCTTGTTACTTGAGACTGGCTTGGTTATGTGGTTTATGATACTGGAATAACAGAGGGAGATTGCGGTGCTAAAACTGCAGCAAGCAGTGATCTTTAGCTTTGACTTTATTTTGGGCTCTTGTCTCTTTTGATTCTGTCTCTTTAAGATGAGGGGCTTGAGGAAGAGCGAATCAGCAGTGCCAGGGTGTGTGGTGGTGTAGACATATGAAAACTTCTAGTGTGTTTACAATCGAAGGACGTTTGGGTGACTGAGGATGTAACGAATGCTGGACGTCTTCCGGCGAGGAGCTGAGAGCACGCCGGCTCCAGGGGCGTGGCTGCAGCTGTTGCCGGGCAGCCACTGCCTGTTGCTAGGCGATGGCTGCTTGGAGGGGCTGGAGCGGTAAGAGCGAGGACGTGGATTGCATCATGTGGAAGAAGCACCCTCATGTCCTGCACTCGTGGCTAGAAGTCTGAGGACACAAGCAGCTGCACCAGAGCTGGCCTTTAGATTAGTTATCAGTCAGGGCATAGACTCGTTGATATATTGGGCTGTTCTTATTTTTTCAAGTACTGGTTGCCAGAACAGCTACAGATCATAGTATCAACAGATGAATGAACTAAAAAGAGATAAGACTGTACATAGATGAAGCAATAAACTTCAGAACTATTGAGAACAGGACAGTAGAGTCTAAAGAGTAAATATTGGATAGTAGGATCAAAATGGCAACAATGTCTTCAGCAACAATGATTGTGTGTATGTATTATAATTGTTGCACACCAATAAATGTCATAATAACAGTAATAGTAGCAGGTATCCATGCTGAAAGTGCAGACAGTGTGTAGAAAGGGAGCATCTTGTGCATAAAGGGTGAATTATAATTTAATATCAGGTATCATGGCTGTGATCTTTGTCATTTCAACCATTATTTTAAACAAAAAAACATTCGACCTGTTGACTGGAAACTCACTTTCGATAAAAGCCATATGGGGTCTTGCGGAATGTACAGATGAACATTTCAAATACATGTATTTATATAAGGCAAATCGGACTAGATAAGTATACTCTATCAGCACAGATATTCAGAATGAGAGAAATAAACATGAAAATGCCCATTGCTATCTGTTGTAACTGTATTTGGAACAAACAGGTTTCTGCTCTATTTTTGTAAAGAGACAATGTGACAATTATTTACCACATGCTACAGAGGCAGCATGTTGGACATTAAGATGAGAAACACTGCACTGTTCTTTTTACATGGCTCTCTGGTCTAATGTTCTGCAGCAGACTCTAGATCAAGACCTTCCAATCCAAAGACTAGAAAAACACTTGATGATTTGAAAGTGTGGGCCAAATAGCCAGGGTTCGTGTAGGGAGGGATTTAAAATCATCATTACAGAAGAGAATAGTTTACTTACATGTCAGAAATGACTGGATTTGTAAGCATGACAGCTAGCTAAAAGCTAAAGTTAGCAATGTAGCTACTGTACATCAGGTTGGCTTTTTTTTACTAATGTGCTGATGTTTGATGTTTGACATTGATGTTTTCCTAGGAAAAATGGTTTATTAGAGGTTTATTATGCTGTCAGACAGTATTGGTCGATACTAATCCTGTAAATTCTGTCTGAGAGTAGTGGTCTGCAAATACTGTTTGAGGGCGGTGGTCTGTTGCAGATTTATGATGCTGTTAACAGTGAGCTCAAATCTAGTTGTGATGTGTATGTGTGCTGGGAACTGCAGTGAAAGAACATTAAACATGGTGAATTATGTCTAAGCACCAAGTCTAGTTTTAGGCCTCTCTAGAAATCCCCTTTAAGGAATGTTATCACACACACGATCTAATTCACATTAAAGAGCACTATTTCTACAGTCATATTGAAGGTGAATGTGTCTGATGCCATCACCTACTGTGTGTGTGTCTGTGTGTGTGCTTGTGTGTGAAGAACTAAGTGGCCAAAAAGCCTTCTCACCCTCACCAAGTGTGTTAATGAGTGAGATGGAGTAAATGACCTGTCACTCTACTGAGACCGTGCTGTGTGAGGGTGCAAGGTCATTGTGTGTGTCTGACTGTTCCGAGTCCTCTTATTGTCTCGCTCTCACTCTTTTTATTTTTCAGTTCAGTACAAAGAAGCTTTATTATTGTAAGATCATTCAAATTAGATTACTTCTATCATCTTCTCTGACTCTACATTACATCAGCATCTCCCAAATAGAATTTGCATTTGGCCCTGAGTGGCTTCTCTAAAACAGGGCTCAGAAATAAGTTAAAAAGGTTAAGGGTAATTGTGATGCAGGCCAGAAGGGATATTGCCACCTCCTTTAGTTGCTCACAGTTGGCTCTCAAGATGCTTACAAGACTTGCTGTTAGTCCAACTATATTTAGGAGACACACATAATGAGGTAGTAAAAATGTGAAGCAAAAAAAATGTATAAATTGGCAAAAGTGATTCTGGAGAAGTGTTTCTCATCTACATAAAATCAGTTGAAATTTACACTTTTTATTTTTCAAATTTTAATCAAAATTACTTGCTTACAAAAGCCAAATACTCAAAATTACAACATGCTCTTATGGTGTACAGCCATTCTTTTGGGAAAAAAAACAATCAGCTGGAAATACACAATATGAACAAAGTATTGGGACACCTGACCATTAGATCAACAGGTATTTTATTCTCTGGATACTCTTATTGGAAGACTGTTTACAAGATGTTGGAGATTCTGTGGGAGTTTGCCCATATATTCTGTAGAGCTTTTATGAGGTCAGGCACTGGTTTTGGACAAGAAGTCTTGGATTGCAATCTCAAAGGGGTTTGAGTAGGTTGAGGTCAGCAGTGGTGATTAATCCAAGTCCAAAGAGTAAAAACCCTCCCCAGGATTTTCTTGCAACCACCTGTATTCTGGTACATTTTGTATTTGAAGGGGTTAGAGCAGTGGTCCCCGATCCCCGGTACCACTCCGTGGGCTGCAGAGAAAAAAAACAAAACGTACCATGTCATTTGGAACAAACCCTGGGGAGGACTTTTGCTCTTTGGACCTGGATTACACATCTCTGGCTGTCAGGGCTCTGTGTGGGCCAGCCAGGATCTTCCACACCCAACTGTGTCATGTCAAGTTTCTTACCAAAACTGCATCTACAAAATTGGAAGTGTAGCAACCAAAGTGTCTTGGCAAATTGAGATTGGATTGAGATTGGGCTTCATAGGATATAAGGGGCCTAGCCCAATCCCTGAAAACAGTTGTGTCTCAATACTTTTGTCCATATAGTGTCATTGTTAGCAGAATTCAGGACATCTCTTTCCACAGGACTAAACAACAGACAATCATACAACACTTTGTCCAACTGGTCATAAAATGGGCAAGTTATTCAGCCCCTTTCAGACTTTATCAGACTCTATTGCTGTCTTTGGTTTTACAATACACCAGATCATATGTTTTATTTTTGCTCTGCTTCAATTTTTTTAGAACATCGATGTGCTGCCATGTATAAACTAAAATGATTTGATTTTATTACATTTTACCATTAGGATTTAGTTAGCAGATATTGGTCCACTCCTTCCACTCCTCATCCACTGCTAGACAAAACAGTCTTACTAAAGACTATTTTTTGCCTCACCAGTGGGGCAACAGCAGTGACACAGCTAAGTATCATTACACTTACAAATTTGAGATAAATAATTAGACATATATTGGCCTCAAAATTTTATTGTAACTTTGCATCTAGTTTTCTTCTTCTGGCCCAGTAATTTAAACAGTCCCACATGTGTGATTTCAGGCGTCTCTGCTCTTGATGCTTTTTGTTGCTGAAGACATACAGAAACAGTTACTGCCGTTTTTCATTTTAAAGGACTTTGCTGGAGAAATGTGTTGTAGTTTAGGCTTCACATTTTGTGTTGAAATCATTATGTTTTAGAATGCCTCCATGTGAAATTACTTCGGCTTTGCTGTAAAAACATTCCAGCTTTATGAAACAGATTGAAAGAATGTCAGCTCTGAATAAAGTTGACATCAAGGCAGAAAAGCAAACTTTTAAGATTAAAGGTATAACTGTAAGATAATTAAACATAATAATATGTTGTTTAGCTTACTGTGTTATTCCATGTATTACTTCATCATTTGATGACTTTCAATAAAAAGACTACTGGTAATCCCTTTATCAGTAGTTGCGTTTTTCTGTGTGGGTGATCTATAATTTGGTGGTCTCTGAGTGTTCTCTGAGTGTGTGCTTGGTAAAATTCTGTCAACGTTTGGTGTCACTGACAGTGAAGAGGTACTCTACCATTTCATATTGTGGTTTTGAGCGCAGTTACTAAATGGCTAATTTCCTCCCTCTCTCTCTCTCTCTCCCTCTCTCTCTCTCTCTCCCTCCATC